>JASGCC010000455.1:0-107206 GCA_030067915.1 Hydractinia echinata | reverse complement strand
GAACCTGATTGGTTGCATTATACGTCATTACAAGACGTTGCCCCAACAACGGAAACGGCATCGATGGCGCTTTGATCAAATTGCCGGACGAAGAAAAAAAGAAAAAGGAGGAAAATCGGCCGGTTTCAATAAGAATTCGGATACGATCCAAAATCTTAATGATGTTAAGCTAACATGCTCCTGGTAAATATAGGGCTATGATTATGATTATGAAACCCTTTGAAATGAAAACTAAAATGAGCTATCATCCACATGTTTAAACATAATAAATATTTCAAAAGCCAACTAAATTGATGTCTTATGTATAAATCAAAGTTGATTTTATAAGAAAATAAATTTTTGATGAAATTAGATCTGTAAATATCAAATGAGCAGCCACGCTAAACATTTAAAATATTCACAATAAATCATGCTTTATATGGTCAACAAAATTATTCTGGAAAATTTGCATGAATATTTTACTATTTTGTTGTTGTAAAAACTGATTTGACAAAGAGAACTAGCAGGAGCAAAACTTCCATGGGAACCATTCTGACAAATACAGCAATTGGAGAAACCTGCGTTTAGTAATATTTTATGGCTGTCAGCAAGCTAAATAAGCACAGTTGAAAGGATGAATATCGCAAATAATTGTTTTGGTCAGTTGATCACTAAAAATAGGGTCATCCTTTAACATTTGCCAATAAAAACTGTATTTGATGATAACTTTAGTGCCTCGTATTAAGGGAATTTTAAGGCC
This sequence comes from Hydractinia echinata, assembly GCA_030067915.1. Taxonomy (NCBI): domain Eukaryota; kingdom Metazoa; phylum Cnidaria; class Hydrozoa; order Anthoathecata; family Hydractiniidae; genus Hydractinia; species Hydractinia echinata. Next base: position 106,467 of record JASGCC010000455.1, on the reverse strand, counting down.
CATTTTTAACTATTTCTCAGGGTACTTCCACTCTCATGACAAGACATAGTTAGGCTTAGCCTAGTTTATAGACAAATCATATTTTGCTTTCGCCGTAAGAACAATATCTTCCACTTTTACATTTTTACCATTACCACTAAGTTTGTTTACTCTTACATGGATGGTCGATGTATAACTTATAAAATGCAATTATTCAATTAAACTGAATGTCAATCATTACCATGGCAACGAAAAAGCTACCAAATCAGAACTTAGGGTGTTGTGGTGAAATGTCTTTCCATTGGGAAGTAAAGTGTTTTTTGAGGCACTGAATTGATTTAAGATATTATGGCCTACAGTTATAGATAAAAGACTGCACAAATAGTTTCTTGTTTTTCCTTCTTGGTCAGAAAATAATTTTCGAATAGAGTAAAAAAAAAATTCTTGATAGGGAAAATTTTCCTGATATGGAAATTGTCGTTTAGTCTCCTTGTGTATGCCAGATTGTAGACAGAAAATATAGATGAATTCTGTTGTTTACATTTTCAGCAGTAAGCTATTTCGGCTTTGGCAATTGCGTGACAGGAAAAAAGATGGGGACACTAGGTGAAGCAAAGTAATTATCAGTCCATTCTTGGATTTCAAATGAATTTAAATAAATCAGAAGGCATCAATTTACACTCGATAATATTTAATAGTCGATAATAGTCAACGATGTTTCCGTGAGAATAAATCCACAGAAAAAGACCTCTCTTCACCAAATCCTAGCATCTTTTTTCCTGCCTCGCAAATGCCAGAACTTACTGCTGTCAAGTAAACAAATAATGTCATGCTAAAATCCATCTATAAGGCAACAGACCACAACCATAATCACTAGCCTATCTACATGAAATAATGCATAAATAAAGATAAGCTTTCCTTCCAAAAGCACCCTTCCTAATAAGGAAATTCCAAAATTTACTTGGACAATTAGCTAGCTACAAGTATTCTGCACAAACAAACATAAATAAAAATTAATTACCTCTCACAGAGTTGTCAAAGTCTAGCAAGACTTGTTTGTCCTTTCTACTCAAAGCTGCATTCATGTCTCTTTAATTTCAAGTATATTTATCTATTTTTAATATAAATGCTTTGGAAATCTGCTAAACTCACATCGGTTGGTAAAAAAATCAGATTTATTATAGCTAGCTAGCTTAGCCAGCGACAGAGTGAACTTTTAAATGTCAAAACCGTAAAAGTATTTAATAACACCATTAAAACATGATGCTGGATCTATTTATTCTTTGTGCATAATCCAAATTGTTCTATGATTGTTTAAGTAGATACTAAACGTTAAAAAAACAGCTGCCTTTTGAAATCTCAAGAAAGTGTAGGCGACTAAAGTTTGGTAGCCATTTTGTTATAACTTCGTTCAATGTTCCAAACCCTTGAGGCGCCCACTGTTTTTGTTATGATGGATCAGCGGTTTTTCCAAAACAAACCGATGACACACTTTACAAACAGTAACCTAATACCCAGTCCCTATTATATTATCCAACCGCCATATAAAAATAAATTTCCTTTCTCGTGCCTAAAATACATATTACAAATCAATGAAAATTTATTGCACCTGCTCCTTTGCCACATTATTATAAAAGGGTGCAAAATTCCTCATCTTCTAATTGTGTGCACAGAACACTTTCGGCATATTCACTAAATAAAAGCGGAACAAGACGGAATTTTGCTTTATACCATATGTGAGACGACGGCCAGAAACTGACAACATCATTCTTGTTCCCAGAGCTCCTTGAGGATAAAGGGCTCTGGGGTCGAGACTGGACATACAGTTCCATTTAACAAAATCCACTGAACACTTGAGTTATCCGACGGGGGCAGTATATGTTTAATACTGTATGTTTTGCAGAGTTACGTTAAATTTCTTACAGATGCTTCTTCGTGATAATCTTTTAAGAAACTAGTTGTGAACCCAGCCTTTAGCATATACCTGATTTTTCAATACTTTTATAATGCGTAAAAGTTTAGCGCCATGAACCGCGTAATAAAAATGTCATGGGATACACATATTTGCATGAACCTCAAATTTGACGCGGAAAAATAAGAAAAACCGCAAAATGTTTATACTGCCAAAAATTTCATGCAAAAAGGATTTTAAGCCCCATATACTAAAAATTGTTTTACATCGAGTATAGATACTTTTCACCACACGAACGTTTGAAAATCTAAGCCGCCGACAATTTTTTTTAAACGTACAACACTCAGCAAGACAAAATTTCATTCTTGGCGTCAGAGCTCTTTTTTAAAGTTATCTCAAAGAGCTCTGGGGACGAGAATGATTCTCTTTGCAAGTGCGATACAACACGCAAACAATCGAATGTTAGAAATTAAAGAGCGCAGAAGGCATTGGTAAACAATTGTCAGCTTAAAACGTTTTCAAGATTTCTGGATCCAATGGGCTTACGGGTGAAGTGACAAAAACGGGCTGCCGCGTGTACGCACGAATTCCTTTTAAAATAGGCTTGGGAACTTTAATACTCTATGCTATATAAAGGGAACTATTACCTTTACGGAGTCCAAATACAACTATTTTTGTCTGGTGAAGTGTAATTGTCATAATACATACAATGCGTTGCTAGGTAACGAATGCCTTGTTGATAAACATAAATATTACAGTATCTTAAGAAAGTAAACATAACGGATATAAAACAACTTCGTTTACATGTTTTTTTTGTTCTAAGTTTTACCGGGTTATACTTTTCTGTAAAAAGAAAAAAATATTTATAAGCTGTGCCGTGCCGAGCTGAACTTATATTGTGTGTCAAGCTAAACCAAACAGAAGCGTGACGAATATTTTGGAGGTGGATTTCCATAGAGCAGATTTTTGCGCCTTAGCGCAAAATGAGACGGAGATTTTTGGGACAGCGATTTTAGAATGTTTTAAAATGTTTTTAAATGTTGCAAGCAATGTAAAGGATGGTGCAATCATTTTATTTTCAAGTGATCTAATTGGCTATCGCTCAAAAGCTCGCTCACAAAGTTGAATGAATAAGGAGATTTATTCTATCGCTGGATCATAAAAATCTCTGAACCAGCGGCGCCTATAAAAATCCACCTTTAATTTCCAAAAAAATAAAGGTATGTACAAGTATTATACATACTCAAAACATCACACAATACATAAAACATATATATATATATATGTATATATTTACAAAACGTTCCACAACGTATAGCGAGCAAATCCATTTCTATAACAAATCCTTACAAAGCCTCTTCAGTATCGAGTGGGAGTTTTAACCCACATGAACACACCTTTATTAGACTGTTGTCAACTGGATCTCGTGTGTGGTCGGCTTCAAGAAATACATGGACGTGACCTTCTGTGTTTAGGGATGTGGTGCCAGCTGAAAAGATTAAAGTAAAGTTACGTTGCATCGTGCTAGCTAAGTCAAAAAATTTACATTTTAAACATTTGAATGAAGACAACGTCTGTTATCTTTTGTACGATTTTGCTGCATAGGACATTTAACACGAACTTTTGAAATGCGCGTTACTTCTTACGTAACACGTTTCGTAAATAAGGTATTTAGTGAGTACGACAAAATCGTGTGGTGTATTTCAGCCTTTAGACACAGTTTTTTTTTTAACATTTCGAGGGAGTCCAAATATTTTCTTCTATTGATAAATGCGCGTTATTTCTTACCTAGCACATTTCGTGTAATAAGGTACTTAGTGAGTACAACAAAGTCGTGTCGTGTATTTCAGCCTTTAGACACAGGGTTGTTTTAACATTTCGAGGCAGTCCAAATATTTCCTTCTATTGATAATAAATTTATTTTCTTGTACAGATATAACTTAGCACATAATAAAGACGTGAATATCAAAATTATCTATCATTTCTTCTAGGGAAGCTTAGCCTATAAGCTAAGCTTCCAAAATATTTTCATCTGAACAAAAGGAGTCTTACACTGCCTGTTCATCGGCCACGACACAGATAAATCTGAATATTCATCCTTGCTTCTTTTCTGTTCTGTCTTCTTTTTCCTTGGCTTGGTAATCCGTTTTTCCTTCTTCTGGGTTTTCGGGGTTTTTGGTTTCTGCTGCTCTTCGTCCTCCTAGGTAAAAAATAATGACAGTCCACTCACGTTTTATCAAGCTATTTGTATATCAAGTGCAACATACAACCCCTCCAACATACAAGACAACAGCGCGTTTTTCGCCATTAAAAATTTAGAAGAAACATCTCGTGCTACATTTTCAGATGAGTAAGTAAGGCAAACAACGTTTAAAATGCGCTAGTTGCACGTTATAACACGTTTGTTGTACGGAATAATCCACATCAAGCCCCTTGAAGACCTTGAGGTTTTAGAGGAATGGCAATGCTGACGTCAGTACCAAATAGCACTTTTAAGAGTTTGGCCTAAAGAGAGCCTAAGCCCTAAGTTCGCTGTCAACTTGACTAATGAAATGTGAACATTAACAAGTTAAAATTGTGAGAATGTAGTGTATAAATAGCTTATACATTTACTTGTGGAACGACCTTAATTTGTCACCTTCTCTCAATATATTTTGTAGAGGGTTGTAATAAAGGGGTTTTTCCAAACGAAGGTTTAAAAAGAAAGTTTAATTTATTATGCATATTGAGTCACGCATTTAACAGAATAAAACTTTGCAGGTCCATTATTTTAACACCTTTTTTTCATTTTGAATAAATGTTCGGACGCATCTTGCACTTGATCATTAGGACATTTAGCACATTTCCTAATGATCCAAATCTCCTTGTAAAGAGGTGAATATGTCCCACTGATTGAGAGTTAAGGGTCAACTTGGGACACACTAAAAAGTCTCAAAAATGTTTTCGTATTCTTTTTCAGTCAATATATTCGAATTCGAACTTCGTTTGTCTCCTATCTCAGAAGTCATTGCAGTCTCCAAAAATTGAGCCTTACTTAATGAAAGACCTACTTACCCAGGGTCCCAATAAAGCGAAGTTTATCTGGTTATTTTAATAAGGGAGTTCAAGGGACTCAAAAAAAAATAGAAAAAGCCATACATTCTGTCCTTCTATATCGGTTTTACATACCACTTGAATGTCTTTTTAACTCGCTTTTTATAAAGCAATGCTTACCTCAAAATTGTATTTGTTTTTCAATTTATGGCGAATGAGTAGACCCTTGATAAGTCGTTTCCAGCGCTCGTAAACCGCTTTTTCACGTTTCTATAAATATACATGCGTACATGAAAAAAAGATGATTACGGTCTAGTCACATTCACAAGAAATAAATTTTACTTTTGATTGGTGGGAAGATTCTGCCAGTCAATAAAAAATGCTCAAAATTATACAGCTCGTTCGCACGTTGAAAAGAACAGTAGCATACCTCCTTCTCTTTTTGTTGAGACTCTTCTTCATCTCGTCTCCAAGCATCCAGCAGTTTGTCTTCAAATTCTTTTGCCACGACAATCCCTTCGATTCTAAAGACGGGTCACAAAATAATTATTATTGGTTTAGCACCATTTATGCAGAACCCTATGAAGACTCTACACGTCCTGGTATAAAACCTCGCTAATGCTGTCTTAACATCCTGAAGTTAAGCTTGACAACAAAACAGGCTGGCCATAGCTTTAAAACTTAATTCTAGGACATTTTAAAGAATTTGTGTTTGGGTCACATTTTAGGATATTTTAGAGAATTTATGTGTTTGGGTCAAATTTTAAGAAAAAACATTAAAAAACGTATATATGAGAATTTGCTAAAATGTTATGAGGAAATGAAGTTATTTATAATACAGTCTTTTCCTTTTCAATGTCAGAAATTATTCATTTCGAATTGCAGTAACTATGTGAATATAATTCATTGTTGTTACAAGACAAACATATATGTTCAATTTTTTGTTACATAAAACGTATAAAAAAAAGTTACTACTTGCAAAAAAATAACTGACGTTACCACTAAATAATTTTAGGCGGAATCAAAATTTGGATTTCAAATATTGGGTAATTTAGAAGATTTTAGGAGGTTCTCCATTTTTTAGGTTATTTATAATTTAGGAGGTGCGGCCACTCTGCAGTCAAAAACAAATAACAGCACAGGCTGTACTGGTTATTTCGCGCATGCGCAATGCTTAAACTCAAACCAGGACGTGCACAGTCTCCATAGGGTCCTACTTGAATGATATTAGATCATTAGAATATTATACATAGATTATACAGGTATATTTCACGCATGTTCATTAAACTGACAGGAAAGTTTGCTCTTTAGAAAGGCACAAGCAGTTTCCTTATTTAATTCAACCACATCTATCGTGTGGTGTAAGCAATCTCTTAGTTTGTAATATAATTACTTCATAATAGCTACAAAATCGTATTAAGTAGCTCGTTAACTTATTTATATCTTCCAACCAATTTATCACTATGGTAAACTCGCCCATTCTGTTTAACATATGCAGTTATTACGTTGACTTTGAGACAAACTAATGTGCATTGTTGTATTAATAATATTGCTTTACAAACCACAGCTTTAAGTTGGATTATTTTCACTCAAACACATTTTAAACAGAGATTTTATCGGTTGAGGCGTATTCCCACAACAAAGGTACTGTGTAATATAAAGCAAATCTATCAAAAGGAAAAACAGAAAAAAACTATTCCAATTCCCTTTAAATTCCAGGTACCTAGCAATAACTAAATAATTTAATAGGCTTCTTCATTTTAACGCAAATTAAAATTTTGCGCTGGTTCCAACTGTACTATTGACTCTTTAAAAAGTAGACTTCGTTAAGTGTTTATATATTACACTTACGCAGCTGTTGTCTTTAGAACATTCAAGAAGAGAAGGATAAATCATAAACCATCCCTTTTAACCCTATTATACCTGAGCTTTTTGGCCAACATTCAACATTCAGCCTAAAATCGATGACAAGCTCAGTTTCTCCAAAAAAATTTTTATCATGTGCACAGCCTTTGATCACAATTGTACCTATTTTTAGTTCAAATCTGTTATTTTCTTCAAAAAGTCTTATCAGCATCCTTTAAAAAGCCTAAATTCTAGAACTCGGGAAATATAAGTAATAGAAATTTTTTTTATTACATTGGTTTAAAAGCTCTTCGTAGCAACTTTTAAGTCAAAAATCTATTTGTAAGTTATTGCATTTGGCCCGAAGGACGGTAAAAACCCAATTACCCTGTAGGGCTACATTCGGCGTGAGACACCGGGTCCCGGTTAGTAGAACTTACACAAAAAAACACACGCAAACAAACAATTAATTTCTTACACAGGATGGCAGAATCCACCGTGAAAATCCCAGCCCATCATTGCAGGAGCATAGTCGACATTCAACTTCCTAGCAATCTTTTGCATGGTACTCACTAAGATGGAAAGTATTCACAATTAGAACTAACGTCTTTTAGCTTACACTATGATGTGCTCACATATCCAAGAGACAATTTGCAACGTTTTCGTTCATAGATCAACTTAACAACTATAAAATTACGTTCTATAAAAATTAAAGAGAAGTCATTGGGTCATTGGTAAACTCAACCTTTTAACGTTCCAAATGTCTGATTCTAAAAACGAGTGAGCGAACTAAAATAGATTCTTGATTGCTAAAAACATTGTCCAAATTCAACATTTCATCACCATCAATATTATATCACCATGTAAAAAATAACCCATGGAGATTCAAGACCTTTGTGAAACATGGTTTATCAGTTTAAAGGAAAAAATATAAACCTTGATACCCTCTACTTAACTTCCGATAGAAACATTACTTAGAGGTTCACAGTATTCCTAGTTAACATAGGTGAAGTTTATGTTTACTTACTCGGTAAATGTACGGCACCGGCAGGAAGCATACATGGCTTGAACAACTCCACATTTCCGTATTCGTTTTTCGGAACTTTTCCCTAAAAAAATGGTCATTATTGAAATTAATTACCCAGGATAGCCTCTTCAGTTCCAAGTGATACTGCTATTAACGAGGGTCCTGCATAGGTATTTCTCGTGCATTTAAGTCTCCCATTTGCGCTACAAAAGCCGGCAAAAACAACAATCGCTCAACAAGACAACCGCCTAAAATATCAATCCTCCTCATGCTGAGCGCTAAGCAAAAAGATAAAGTCACACTTTTATAGTTATAGTCTCTGACATGGCTCGGGGTTTAAACGCAGGTCCTTTCGCATTGGAAGCGAACGCTCTACCACAAGGCTACCAGTTGGTAGTTAACTCGTTCCATAGATGTCACTAACCTGCATTTAGGCAGATCACAGTGAGCCAAATATTCTGTTTAAGACATTGGGCTTTAAAAAACCTAAAATGTTAGACATAAAGTCTTCTTTTTTCTCTTCTTCAAATTCATTTTGCGAAAAAATGCCGCGCGTCAATTAGCAACGTCAAAACAAACGCCGCTATTTCGTTGATAAATATGGCGAAATGTTAAATAACACATTTTAAAAAACCTATTCGTTACACCTAAAACGATCAAGAATCCATTTTCACATGTCAACTGGAGAAATTATGACCAGTTACATAAAGTGTTCCTTTATCCACTGCTCAAGAGGACTAAGAGGACTAAAAACAATAGCGAGGTCAAGGCAACTTCCTTTCTCTCACTTTCGCGACTGGCCTCTTTTTTTAAAAATTTGTGCAAGAATTAACTTTCGTGATAGGCATAAGTGTTGATTATTATATGTTTAAAGAGGTCCTGAAATAGCGTGCAAAGTTACCTAAAGTGCCAACAACGATAAAAATAAAAGGCATGATTTTGAATTGAGTCAAAGAGTTGGTTAACAAGTAGGGCCTAACTTTCGCAATTTAGGCCAAAAACCGCGAATTTTCTCCCTTTAAAGTAAGAGTAACACAAAATAAGGAACTTTTTTATTGTAGGTGTTAAAGCTGTAAACATATTTCTTTTCTCATAAACACCTGACGCTATACTAATGTGTATATTATTTTAGCTGTTGCTAAAATGTTACTAAATTTTTTAAATCATTATTTTTATACCCACTGTAAGAACGTGTTTCACTAAAAGCTATTGGTTAATTGTCAAAATTTGCGATATTGTCACGAACCTTTAGGAAGAAAATCTATTTTTCATGGATGAATTAACATAGTGTAATTAACAGTCCTAAATATTAAAAATAAGGCATCTCAAATGACCTTTCTTGTTGGAATGTTAACTTGTCGAAAATTTTGTAGAACAAAGTCTTCAAAATGTACAAACATGTTTACAATTAAATTTTTCTGATAATGATAGTTTTTTTTACTAGGTTTCGGGTGTTTATCAACTCATTTCGTAAATTACAAAATACTGGTATTCTATAGTAGGTAATACACTTGGGATATGGATATGATTGATTGGAACACTAAATTACGAACATTAACAGTGAAAATGTTTACTCACTATACAAACTCCATACAATTTCTTTTTATAAGAAACTACTTTATAAGAAACTGACTAGATCCTGTCACAAAATCATGAACTTGTTAAGAAAAATTTTTTAGTAAAATGACCTCAGAATATGAGAAACTTTTACTAGTTCTGCTTACTTATAAAAAATGTACCTAAGTTGACACGGCTGAGGTAGATAAAGTTGTGTGTCATATTTACCAATGTAGGTAACATATGTATTTTTTTTAGATACTGCTACAAAACAGACATTTTTAGGGAAAAATACCCTTTCGAGAAATGCCTAAGATGTTCAATAAATTAGTAATACTAAATTTACATACGTCTTTGACAGGTGGTGGTACATAAGGTTCAGTCTGCCACAATCCAAAGACCTCGACTTTTACATTGTCCCTTTCATGCAAAGGTGTGTTCTAAAAAAGAAATAAGCTCAAGTCCTGTAAGTCTGTATTATGTTAAGAGGGAACGGTTGTATATTCAGAGATTTAGATGTAGGTCCTTGACCCCTCACTTTCTGCATTATGCTTGCTTCTATATCAAATCTCTGCCAAATAAACGTCTGGTGTAACAATTTTTTGAAATTTTTACTGAAATAGAACTAGCTTTTTTTAGAGAAACCTGTCAATAGCGAAATCCTCGGAAAACCACCATTTTAGGGCCTGGTATTTAGTGAAAAGAATGCATATATCTTACTCGTTTTGGTCTCCCTTTCACGATTTTGTATGCTTGTTCGCCAGCTTTTACTACTCTTGCTTCTTTCATCCACGTCTCTCTTGTGTGCAGCTACAACGTAATAAATAATCGAATGATATTTATAAAGTTATACTAACAGAAAAACCCTTTAATATTCAGGTTGCCAATACAAATCTTTAAACCACAATTTTGTGAACTTTTTAATATGTGGGTACAGCTAAACAGCGTACATTACCCAATATAAAGTTTACTGCAAAATATGCATGGTTAGGACACCGCAACAAAAAATAACTGGGGTGAATGGGGTAAGGAATGAAGGGGGTAACTGGGGTATAAGGGTGGAAGAAACATTAATGGGGTAAGGGATGCATGATAACTTGTAAATATATATGAAAATTATGTACAGTTTTTTGTTATTCTTCATTAAATTATTATACAAATCATTTACTTTAGTCTTCCATACCTGCGTTTAAAAACCATTTCTTAAGTTTGTTATTTGGTTTACCCACCCTGCACATTCTACAATCCCATATTAAATTTGCTGTTGTGATGCAAAATAAAAAACTGGCATGAAAGTTGGAGAAATGGACTCTAAACACCTTAATGAGGGGTGCCTAAAATTAGAGTAAAGGACGCAAAAGATTTTACATTTCATGCAAATTTTGCAGAATGAAAGAGTTTGTGCCACAACATCACAAGTTATTGGGTAGCTTATTCTGCTTTTTACTATTTGCTTTAATAAAATCATTTGTTTCCGTTCGCAGCAAAAAAATAGAATGGTGGTAATTTATATTGCAAATAATGAAGGAATGTTGTAAAGTGTTTTGTTCATGAGTATCAATCAGGTTGGATGTAGGAATAACTAGACTCTAAACTGCTAAACTTATGGGGTGTCTATCTTCCATTTCAAAAATATCCAGTAGATGGCAGATAAACAGATATAAGACACAAAACACAAAGTTTACAAGAAAGGAGGACCTATAGATCTACATAATAATTTGACATTTAGCATACAATTTACAATTTGCGAGCCATCATCTATGTAATTTAGCAATGTGAAAGTAACTAACAAAAAGATATTGTAGTATCGCATATACCTGATGGACACAATCTCGTGAATAAATAGCTTCATTCCTGATATAACCCAGAGGAACTGCTGACTCTGGATAGATAGCTTCAAATTTCAGTAAATGTCTTGTTAAAGCGTAAAGAGGATTATCCTTGAATTCTGATACAGTCTTCGGAAAGTCCTGTTGAAGCAAGTGCTTTTTTAGTTGAGCATCCTCTGTAGAATTTAATGTGTTATCAGGTGGTTTGTAAGGTTCCAAAGACTTTGCCCACCATTCACGATCAACTCGAAGTTTTCTGTTATAGCTTAGCCACTTGACTGCATAGCGACACGTGACATCCTTAACCTTGTTATCTGTAAATTAGATATTAAAAATACTCATCAAGAATAAAGAAAACCATTTAATCAACCGAACCACTCAAATTGGAAGCAATTCAGTTTGAATAGACCAACGATACTCGCCTATCTGGGTAAATCATTCTTAAAAAGGAATGGACACACAGATATGCCATGACAAATATTTATCTATAAAACCAAACCACTTTTTATTAATAAACATTACTTTGAAAATACGATACCGTTATCTATAGCCACAACGTATTTCAAAGGTGATGTAGCAACTGCCTCAATTTTTTCTGGTTGGTTGATACTCTCACCGACTAGTTCAACACCTACAACAGGTGAACCAACATTTATTACACAGTTACATCTGTGAAAAAAACAGTGGCAACAATGATAAAACAAGGATAACAAAGTCAGAACATCTATATCTACAACAACAGCAAAAAAATAAGTTACAACTAAACTTACTTATCCATTTCTGCATTGTCGGTAAATACACTTCCATCCACTCATCTATACCTAAAATCATAACAAGCCTTTAACGAATTCCACTTTTAACACAAATGTCAATTTTCAGACTGATGTTCTTGAAAGAAATTTTCATCATTAAGATTTTATGTTAATAGCAGTACAAGGGAGGTAAAGAAAAGTCGATACTTTGTAAAAAAAAAAAAAATTCTAAATTTTTTTATTATGACAAACTAAAAGATTAGGTGACACTGTAATATATAATTGCAAGTGACTTTATTTACCTGAAATTTCTTTTTTACTGGAAGACGGAGTAGATTTATTCGGTATTCTAATTTTTCGAAGTGTCTTAGAAGAGTCAAAAACCTTATCTTCCTCTTCATCATCATCATCATCACCATCTTTACTATTATTCGATTGTTCAGAGACCACGTAGTTACTTGTTTTCTTTCTTAGTCGTTTACCATATATTTTCTTTTCTTCAGTACTAACTTCTGTTTTGTGTTTAGACCAGCTACTTTTACTTTTTGTTGGGTTTTCTTCAATCTTGGAGACTTTCTCTTTCAGGGCAACTTTTTTATTTCCCTTTGGCTTTGAATTCTTATTATTCTTGTCTTTGAAGTACGGTGATGAGATTGAAGCATGTGTCTTCTTAGAAGTAGTTTCTGTGGATTTCTGTAAAATGTTGGAAAGAAAAACCTCCAATAAACACAAAACAAATGTCAACAACAATCAAAGATGCAAAAATTTCCAAAATCCCAGAGGTTACATTGATATAAAACCACAATTAAAGTATTTTGGAAAACAGATAACCAAACAAGTAAAGAAAAAAACCTTTATGTCACGCATTTTTTACAGAAAAGGAAATAAAACATGAATTTCATACATACAAGCGTATCTGGTGAAGAGACTGAACCTTGTTTCACTTTGGCCGGACATGGCTAAAAAATAATGTAACACTTTACATCTCATCATAATACAATTCAAACCAGGAAGGTTGGTAAAGAACAAGTAAAATAAAGCTTGAAAAATTTATACCTGAAGAGATATCACTAATCTTGCCAAAAATCCAAAGGCTCTTAATAGTGTGACAAATATCTAAGACAATAATAACAAATTTACTTTAAGACAATTACTCAAAAAAAGACACAGTGGTTGACAAACTGTTTCAGTACACACAACAAAGTAATATCACAATTCGTCATAAAAATCTTTTTTACTCATCAATGTGATGAGTGAAAAAATGTGTAGTGTCTGTTTTGATGAAACATTGTAGAAAAGTGTTTTTTCAAAGTGTCCCAAAGGACATGGAATCAACAATATGCCAACATAATGGTGGACAAATTGTCAAAATAAACATACTAAAAGGCAATAATTTTCTCAATGATAAAGGAATAACAAATGTAGATGTGAGATACTTACATGTATTCTTTTTAAATGCTTCATTTTACTTGCTTCCTTAAAATCAATAAAAAAATAAATATGAACAACAGAAAAAATCATCTTCGAACAACAGTAACAACAACAATAATAACAACAGCAACAACAACAATAACAACAATAGTACCAGTAACAAAATAAAAAGTAAAAGCAAAATATTCAACGCACCTTACCTGATCAATAAACAACAAAAATTCGTCTACTGAAGGAATATCTTTTTGAAACCAAACAATAAACTTTCTCAGATGACTTAAATCCCATCGATTATGTGCAGGCTTAAAGAACTCAGATGGTACCAATGACATACAGACACCCTGAAATAACAAAATATCCATAATTTATGGGTTCAAAATGGTAGCCAAATTGCTACTTTGAGCTGAGGATGCAAAAAATAGTGATGTCAAGGACATGCAAAAACTTGACCAATATGTACAACCAGCAACCTGTTGATTTTTCCATAATCTATTCACTAGCATTTCATATAACTGCATGCTGTAAAACGCATGCCATACAGTTATTTCATTCTATGTGCTATGAGTCTTAATTATTGTATTTTCAGGACATCAAATTAAAGGGGAAGTAACCTCTAATTTTTTATTTAAAAAAACAGTAGCCGCAACAAAAAAAACTTGAAATACCTATTTCTTTTCATATAAAAGTTTCACTAACTTAGTAAAAAGTTGTGTTTACTACGCGTGAAATCGCTTCGTTATTCTGACCCCTTTGCGATTTTAAAAGGATTGGGTCGAGTTGAAATTATGACGTTTTTTAGTTCAGAAAGTGTAGTGTGCTGGCGGTGGTAGTAGTATTAGTTGTTAATTTACTTAAACATTCGAGTTTGAAACTGCTTGAAAACATGCCAAATTGCGCCGCCATCAACTGCACTAACAGAACTGGTAATAATAAATCAAAAGAAAATGTTGACGATGTTGTAGTTTTTTTCAAAATTCCCAGTGCAGAGAAAAAAAACGAGCTTTGAAAAAGATGGTCACATAACATTAGAAGAACTGGTCCCTTGCCTAAGGATTCAGGATTTTATATATGTTCCACGCACTTTGAGCCAGACTGCTCTGAAAGAGATCTTCAGGCAATTACCTGATTACGTAAATCATTTGATTTTGTATGTATCAACCAAACACATGCTTCTTTCGTATTTGTTTATCAAAATAAAAAGATACAAGCTCGGTATAAACTTCGTGTTCGTAACCAACAATTACATACCAAGCAAACAAAAATTATATTTAACACAATGATAATTCTTTCTTTTAACATTAATGATTTCCTACTAATAACTTCGTCTCATTGATTCATTTTTTTGCAAACTTACTTTGACTTTCAAGTTCAAAAATTATGCACCTCACAACAAGTAAATGTTTTCTTCGTCGCATGCATGCCTTGACAGACGGGGGTAATGACAACAATTCGGAAATATCTATCGGCTTTAGAGTATTTATTGCGGATTGCCCATAAAGCACACATGGTATGTCTTTTTAACATCTTTTTCTAATCGATTATGTACCCATCAAATCTGTAATACATGTTTTTCCTAAAATGGGAAATTTAAAATTTACCCCCTGTTCACGTACACTCATTCAGAGCACATCTCACTATTGTATTTCTTTATTAGAACGCATCTTCGGTATTCTATTTTTTTTAATCCCTTCATCATTGTTGCTTTCCGGGCCTTCTTCATTGAATTTCAAAGATGCAGTTGCATAAAATATTTCGGATGGAGAGCAAGATGTTTTTTTTTCACAAAAGATTTTGTTGAAAAGTTTATTCTTGGTGAGAAACTTTTTATCATGTTGTGCGTATGGAGAATGTATTTCCTTTTATATTGGACTTTTTATTTTTAACACGATTCAATTTAACAATTTCAATTATTTGAAGACAGAAGGATGTTAAAGATATAAAATGGATATCACTTCAGTCATGATTATAAATATGAAAGACTTTATATTTGGCCAAATTATTTGTACTTTCGAAGCAGTCGTCAGGAATTTCATTATTATCTTTGCAGCACAAACTCTCAGAGAATGAACTCAAAGGTCTACAGTGACCACCTCATTTACACCAATTATTGTTTCCAATTCGATTGCCTTCTTTTTGTATAACTTCGTCTTCAGGGTTTGAACTTAAAAATTTATCTTGATCTTCCAACGACATTTCAGGCTCAAAACTAAATGACTTTAGAGCCGAAATGTCTGGAACAGTGTTTTCTTCGTCACTGGACAAGAAACTATGATGCATTTTTTTGTTTCTTATTCGAAAGTCTTGCATTATAAGCATCAACATAGGGCCTCGTCTAGCTAGCGCAATGTTTTGAACTATAAAACGTCATATTAAAATTAGAACCCAGTCTTTTTTATTTTGACGCGCTTTTTTCAAAAACGAAGTTTTTGCGGAGATATGAACAGGGAATATAGGTATTTAGAGATAAATTCTTGTGTTTATGTGTTATTTTTCGGATTTTATAAGTTCAAATACAAATACGTAGTCGAAAAAAAAAAATTCACATTTTTGAGGTTACTTCCCCTTTAAGACTCCATCAGTAAAATTTTAATAAAAATTGACTTCAAAACTGTAAATTAATCGTAGAAAAAATCAAAAATAAGTTTTTAAGAAATTTATTTAATATAATTAGACTGGATTTGGTTATTTCGTAGGTGCAAAGATTCTCCTTAAACCTCACACACTAATATACCCCTTTCCCATTCACTGCTTTGTCACTTACAAGGAAAACTAAAATGTACTGAAAATGATTTATCAGAGAAATAATAATATCTAACAAAGTTGCTATAATTGAGTTATAGAATCTTTAGGCACTAACACAGCACAATTAACTTTAACTTTAACAAAAACCCTACCATACATATCTTGTTGCTACATAGTTTGTTTTCTTTCAACGCCTTTGCCAGTAACGATAGCAAATGACATTTGTGTAGTAAAATTTGACGTTCCCTCTGGAATCGACCAACCAACTGTCGCAACCAGATGAACAATTTCTCTTCACGAGTTCTCCTCCTAAAATAATGCAAAAAAAGCACAACACAAATTATGCATTTTGGTACATATATCAGACATACAAATGTTTTTAGGACTTGCCCAGTTTTGGGATGACTAAAATGGCAATGTAATTATCTGTTGCCTAGGTTACTTGAGAAAAAAAGACTGTCTAAATTCAACACATTTCCATTCTGTAACTAAACCCAGACCCACTAAGAAAACAACATAAGCTTTTGCCAAATATATTAGTCTTTTTTGCAGAGAATTGCAAAAAATTTAACCGGTCTAACATTTAAGTGTTTGTCAGTTTTTATCTTAAAATCTATATTGTTTTTTTTATGTTTACACTATAAGATTCTGTTTACCTGTCAAAAATCTGACAAAATCAAAAAATTAAAAGGAATACTACTTTTTATGGATTGATTTAACACCGACACTGATTTGTAAGTCTTTTATTTCCATCTTATCTTCTTTTTTCTCCTCGTCCTTCTCCTTTTTCTTAATCTTTTTCCTTTTTGGAGAGAGCTTAATTACAGCTTCTAAAAATACAACAGAACCAAAACCTATCATCTAATAGAAAAACAACTATATCTCAAGTTCTAAAGTCACAGCAATTCCCAGTAGGTTTTTTTTCACTGTGAATATGAGATTAGCCATGTTAATTTGATTATAAATCTTTACAAATCAGGTGATTCATCTTACCAACAAACTCCTCTCCCATAATTTCTTAGACGCTGAATTCTACACTCAAGCGTGTATCAATATGAGAGAGCCTGCTTTTAAACTAATGTGCGCACTGCTGCCATAATTGCCAACAAAAAAATATTATGGCAAAAACAAAAGCTGTTGATGACAGGATTCATTTTAAATAAGTTAAAGTTATTTTCTCTTTTAAACCTCCCAAACCTGACCTACCCATATAGACAACAGAAAAGAAATTTTCAAGCTTAGATATTACCAGTTTTTGCTCCCAAAGGTAGTGTCTGCTAGAAACTGAAGTTATTTTACATAAAGAATACATACTATTATTAACGAATTTCAGGTTAAAAAATTAATAATTCAAAGTATCAATGCAAGGTAGTTTTATAAAATTTTCAGAGCTTCCTTCCTTGTGTGGCTACTTTCGTTCTCCATTTTGTAAACACTACACACACAAAAACGAGGCTTATCTAATATGCTTCCGCCTACACTAGTGGCAAGGTTCAAAAAAAGAAGAAATTTAATTTGTAACTCATTTTGAGTTACAAATTGCTTAAATATGACATCATAATTTATGCAGCATAAATAAATCTGAAATTCTTTAAATGTGAATATCTTGAGAACGAAAAGAGCTTTTTTAAAACATCATTTTATACCTCGGGTTCCCCTTAAGACAAAAAAAAGAACAGTTCAATCGCAAAGTACAACCTATTTAGCACTGCATGAGTGGAACAATAGCTACTGTAAACAGAAATAGGCGCTAAACTCAAAATGGTATACACTATAGCACTTTCAGCACTTATAAAATTTGTGCAATTTGTTCCCTCCTTGTGTGTTTTAAACCGTTTAAAAGCATTCTTACAAAGTCTAAAATTCATCCACACGTTTTTTATAAGAAAAATGGCATAAGAACACAAGCCTCATAATTTGCCAAAAAGATAGAACAAAATATGAACAGGCTTAGGCTCAAATTATTTCGGTTTACAAAACTAAAGAACAACCAAAACCTGAAATACTTTAAGAACCGCCCAGTCTCTATTAAACGCCCCAATCCAATAAACCCCCCTCCTTGAAAGTAAAAAAAAATAATAAATCTTTCTGTCTAAAAGAGGTGTTTCCCCTCTCTAGTAAACCCACTTTTTTGGTATAGGTTGAAAAAATTATTGTGCGTCTCCAATAATCCAGCATGCTCTATTGCTGTATTCTGATTTATTTTTTTAAAGGCTGAAATGCTGATCTAGTAGCGGGAAAAATAGGGTAAATAATGGTATATCAGAAAATGAATATTCAAATATCGTTATGTTTTAATACACACTTAGTTTCTATTTAATACCTGTCTCAATAAAACGTCCCTCTTTTAATAAATTTACAGTAACTACAAAATAATATTCACATGGGCGCGATTATTTATGAACGCAGTTATAGAGTTGCATCAGAAACAAGAATGCTAATGATTTATTTAACCATGTCCTGGGTATTAAGAGAACAAAATAAGAACAAAACAGACTAAGAATGGTTAAAAAAATAAGAACAGAAAACGTCAGATCAGATCTTACTTATAAAAAAACATATAATCGATGAAAAACTGTCAAATGTTTGTTTATATAAGTTTGATAAAAAAGTGCAATTCTTTATTTTTGTATTAATATTAGTTAATATAAAAGTTTTTGTTTTGTAGCAGACACTACCTTAAAATCCTAATCCTTTGTGCTTCCCATTTTTCTATTTGGAAGCGTACTATCTCCAAATTTTCTGTATACAGATTATAAAAAGTTCACTAGACATGGGAAGAACAATTTTAGTACACTAGGAATAACGTTAAACTATGCACCTTACCATCAACTTCTTCCCAGTTGTCACTGCTTTCATTACTAGAAACACCATCTTTTTCATCCACACTTGTGGTTGTGATATTTATGTGACCAACGTCTGGTTTCCTGTCTGGTTGATCCCAAATAACATTGCTTCTTCTCTCTCTTTTTCTTAATTTTAAAGATCTTTCTTTCGAACTTTTCAAAACTGTTGGGTCAACTACAGCATTTTCTTTTTTTATCTCACAACCATTTTCTTTAATCAGAATTTTATTTTCGTCTGTCAGTTGTATTGACTGTTCACCTTGGACATTTTTATTACTCAAGCCATTTACTCGTACATCAGGTGATTTTTTTCTCACATTATCCTTATCTAGCATTTCAATTTTTGCTCCATTCTTGGACGAAACCTTACACAATTTTGAAATAGGTGTATCATCGTCACTGTCTGAGCTCTCATCTTCAGACAAATTTGGACGGCCTATAAAAGGCTTTAGCACTACTTCCTCATCGGATTCGTCTTTAACAAAAGCTACATTTGAAATGTTCGGCTTTTTTCTTTGTTTTCTCTTTCTTTTACCACGGCTTTGATCTACATGGGAACTGTCATCATCAATTATGGATGTCTGGTTTATATTTGTTTTATTTGGTTCAAAATCAGAATCAGAATTACCACAATTTTCATTCTTTTCTGCATAATTTACAATAGATCTTGTCGATCTCCGCTTCCTCACACTACAATCTTCCTGTTTGACTTTGTTAGTCTTATTTTTTCTCATCTTAAATCAATGTATTATAGTACAATAAAAAAAGAAGAAGAAAAATTGAAAGCTTAAAATCATTGAGAACGCCACAACTCAGAAATGGGTTTTTAAATATTAAATTATATTCTTAAAATAAAAGTAGGTAAATAAAATAAATAAAAATAAAATAAAAGACAAAAAAATACAATTTACAAATTGAACTAATTAAAAGCCTTGTAAACTAAAAAGGTTTTTCAGGAAAAAACACATCTTTGTGTTTACAAGTTGCATTAACATTCAAAGTAAAGAATGAAAACAAAAACTTTTATTAGATTTAGATTGTTTTGGTGGAAAACACAAAACACAACTTCTAAAATTTCAAAACAAATTTTCTTTCTCTGCAGGCACCTAATTTACTGCTGTATACATTGCATCCCATGCTAACATTTTGTGCCATAGGGCCTGAGCAACTGTTTATTATCATTCAAATACTTAGTTACTTTCAGTTTTAAGTCACCTTGAAGCTCAATGAAATCATCTTTGTACAAGCCACCTGTTCCAAATTTATTTTTTAATATTTGCACTAACGCCTTTCCATCCCCACCGACATGCTCAACTAATGTCACTTTCTTCCCACTTGATCTACTTTCAACTTTCACAGGAACTCCACCTTTTTTTGTGCGACAGACAAAATATTTTTTTGAACTATCTAAATTCTCCTCTTTGTGCTGCGTATCTTTTGTGCAGTCAGTAACATCAACAGAACAAGCACCACCAGCTTCAGCAAATTGCTCTTCTCCCTGTGTTTCCTCTAACAAAGATGAACCTGTGGTACGTTTTGTATCAGTTTTTTTGGTCTTGACAACAATAAAATCACCTAATGTTAAATTCTTTGGTCTTCCTTCATTGGGGTCTGCTGATTCAATCTTTTTCTTTTTTGGCATAACTGAATCAAAGAAATGTAACTGAAATATCAACACATAAAAAAAATTAACAGCATCACACTAATATATAACAATTATGTTTCAAAAACATTGCCCTCTTAGCATACATATCCATGCTTATTAGTCTAGTTTCAAAATTGTTGAAAAAACAAGAAAGAGGCAGATTCTTAAATTTTGGGTATTGTTTAACAACTGATCCATACAGATAAACCTATCATAAAATAATGCAGAAAGAGGAAAGGACACAGAGTTTAAAAATAAAAGCAAAATGTAATTATAATAAAATTATAATAAAATAGCAAAATCACAACAGTTTTTCCACTCGACAAGCATAAAATACATTTTGTTTGTTATCAACAATGTGATAGGAAAATACATGGTAAATGAAAAATGTTGTATTGAGACTCTAAAAATAGTACATCGAGTGTGACAGTAAAAACATTTGTGTTCATCAAAAAAATGTCCTATATCTTTTTTTCTTTACTATCCAACATCATCACATGACCAGATGGTTGAAAACATTTCACTCAATATGTATAATGTAGCCTCGTCGTCCTCGTCACTTTCTTCAACTGATGTAACTTCACTTTCATTAATAGCAAGTGTTAACGCGTGTTGCTTCGATGCGAAACTCTTCTCTAAAAAATAAAATAAAAAAACACAACATCAACAACTATTGCAAGCAAAATATGTTGTAAAAATAGCAGGAAGCAAAGCAGCACTAACAAAAAAATGAATGTAAAAACTAAAGGACAGCTCTAATAAATATAAAATAGTTAGAAGTATGAAAATATATTTAACATAGCAGATTTGGACTAGACTCTTGATTTTCAAATTATTATTTGTTTTTACAAATTATTGTCTTAATGATAAGTTCACAATCAAGTAAAAACCTTTGTTTTTTTAGCTCTTACTTCTTCAAAACTGAATGCAAAAACAGTATTTACAAGGTTATTATAATTTTTCATTCAATCTTTCTTCAAAATTGTCAAAATTCAATTGTTGAAACCCTTACCAATAAAGTCCAACAACTTAATAATTTTTTTAATACAGCATGCATCAGTTTGAGAAACTGTGAAAAAATGTTTGAATGTGCATCAGACACCAAACAATTCTTATTTAGTTTTGTTCCCTACCACCTTCAAGTAACATAATGTACTGGAGATGGCCACACTTCTACAATTTTCAGTAACAATACTAACTACTGGAGGCTATTGTAATCAATCCATAATACTGCAGAAAATATCACTAGTCATAATTTATTTTCCCAAGTTCTTTTTAGAATTTGGTCAAACATTTCAGGCTTTTTCCAGGTTTTGCCGGCTTTTTTACCTTTTTGATATGAGAGAAGATGGGGAAAAATACCCTGGTATTATTGAGCCAGATTTTGAAATGTGATTAGCTTTCGCATTTTCGCATAATTATAATGATTATTCCTTAGTTAGCACTTTTCCTGGTCAAGGTTAAAATGGCGCATGGAGCCATGATCAATTAGTTTTGTAAACAAAATTTACTAAAGTTATCTTAAATTTATTTAAAACATTTTGGTGTTACCTTTTAGTACTGTCTTAGTGTAAGATTTATTAAAAGGACACTTGTTTTGGTGCTGCGTTGTACGTGACGAAAGAAAATAACGGCACAAAAAAGAAGACTTGTGAAGCAAGATAAACAACAGCTCTGTTTTTTAGAAATTTTAGAAAGTGCGTGTAAGCACGAAAAGTATATTATACTTAAATGATGAAAAATTTACTGTAGACGTTTTGTAGCTTTCTGTAATTTAGCTTATTTTGTTTACATTGAACTATAGCTGGCTGGCTAAAACTGTTGAAAGTAAAATTTGCAAATTTAGATGACACTGTTGGTTAAAAACATTAAAACGCTGGATTAAATCTTGTAAGAATTATTTCTTCAGGGTTTAATTTCAGCAATTTTGATGAAAATATGCAATCACAAAATGCTTGTATGAAATTGGATTCACAAGAATAAATCCCACAAATATGTATAAGACCCTTTTTGCAAAAATTAATCAAATATTCACTTAAAATTGTTGATTTTTTTTAAAAGAAATCTATGAATTTCATTAATAGCTTAACTGTATTTATGCAGGATGGGTAGAATCAACCCGTCCACTGCTTAACCCCGTTGCTTCCTGTTTTTTTTAAACATAATATAGGAGTGGGGGCATTTCTGCTGATTTGTTCAAATTTTGAGGGGAAATTCGAAAAAATCGGGAAATCGAATTAATCATGTGTCAACAATTGACAAAGTGATTTCCCTTGATGAAATAAAGTTGTGTTGGTTTCAAGTTCGAAAGATAATCATAACAAAAGTTATTATATTTCCTGATTATAAGGATTTCATAGAGATTTTAGGGGTAGTTTCCAGTAATAAACAACATCGAAGTGACTGAGGAGTATGGGACCTACAAATTCAGCATGCTGGTGCCTAATAGATAAAAAAAAATTCAGGTAGCATCATAACCATTCATCATACCAAAAAAACGGCAGCTTATAGCTGTGTTGAAAATCTTTTCTACGCTTGTATATAAAAAATAGGAGTGTATAAAAAAAGATAATATACATTCATTATAATACCAATGATAAGTGACAAATTTAATGTTGGTGGGAAGGGGGGCACAGCTTTCTGAAAAACTAACTTAAGGGGGGTGAAGAATTTTATGTGTTAATACAACGTATAATGGAAGGAGCTTTAGCATAGCCGTTCAATGAACAACAGTGTTAACACTCTTGTTAGTAAAGTCTTACATTAACAAAGTATTCTGCATGCTGCTACTGTAAAAGCGAATATATAAAAACGTGTATCGAAATTTTCAACACTGACCTAATAAATTAAGTGCGCTGAGAGGCGTCACACCAAACTTGCATCCTGCTTGTACATACAGTGCAGGCAAAAATCTAAAAAAAAATATTCTCATTAACATGTGTATGCAGGCCGGGTCATGAATGGCGTGCGATCACAACGGCACGCCTCGTCACACGCCTAAAAGAAACTCAGGACCTGTGTGGAGAGCGATGTACAAAATAGAAAATCAACAGTTTGATTTTCAATGTTAAAATGAAAAGACTTTGAATTTGTACAATTTTCAGGTTATGCATGTCACACGAACGAACGAATGTTGGCTCGTCGAGGTGAACGCCCCATTTTGTGATATAAATTTTTAACATTCGTAATTTACAGAATAAATGACTTACCTGACCAGTGAAATCCCTGTTACAGAAATCCCCCGCAACAGAAATCCCCCGCAACAGGTTTTAAAGCCGTAAAACTTGCACCAGGCTTGTTGTTTATATTTTCTTTCTAATTATCTCTGGTGGTTCATTTAATGTATTACCTTGTTTTTAATTATACTACTTTGATTTTATAAGATCATAATTATCTTTTTTTGTTTAAACACGTGTTAGTAGAAGCATTTTTAAGTTTTAGAAATCGAAAAAATTTTCATTCAATGAAGACGTTCTATTTTGTAGCAACTTTGCGAATGTGTTGTTTGTTTTAAAACATGGCTTCCAACGAAAAGAAATGGAAAGGTGTTACTATGGAATTGGCGACGTTGTGATTGGTTCATAAGTTGAAAATATAAACGGAAAAAACACGTGAAGAAAAATATGTTAACTCACGCAAAAAAAAATTATTGTGATGTCTGATAAAATATCTTTAGAAAGTGAAACCAAGAATCAAATTAAATATGATAGCACATTTATGTACTCAATCTATTTTGGTTAGATGTATACACGCGTGTTTGTTCAATCGCGATAGCGCGTTTTGGCTCGGCTCATCGTCAATTTGACGTTTTTTAAGGTAGTTTAAAACAATTACTTTAATACGCACTGCATTCATAAAGTACAGAAAAAATGTGCAAATTGATCTCTTATTTTCACCGTCATGAATAATTCATGCAATATAATCTAAGTTTGTTTCTACCAAAAAACATCGTTTCTCCTTCGAGATTGTTTTAATATGCACAGCATTTTCTTGTTTACTCTTGGATTAACGAAGGAAAGTAACAACTTTTTATGACAATAGGAACTTTTTTAGGAATCGCACGCCTACTATCCTTCATCGCACCCCTAAATAGAAGTCAGACGTGCGATGTTTGTTGCACGTCATCGCAACTTTAGGAGTGTGACCTACCGCAGGCCAGTCCTTTTACTCACGACCAGGCCTGTGTATGCAGAAAATAAAATTACTTTACTATTAGAGGTCTGAGAGAAAACGCACATATATGAAAAGAATGCACACAATATGGCCACAGGTATGAGTAAAGGAAAAGGTGTAAAATTTTGAAATGCTAATAATTTACCAAAACTTGACATTTATTACAAAAGTTTTGAAGATTTCATTTATATAAAAAAGACTTTTATTAAAGTTTGTATTAGAGACAGAATAAAAGAACTCCTCTTTCACAAATGGCACGCCATTACCACAAGGTGGAAGAAATGGCTAAACAAATTTCTAAAGAAAATTTTTGTGCATACACACCCACTGCTGATGTTTGCTTGCCTAATTGGATATTTTTACAGGACTTAGAGCTATAGTATATTATGATAAAAAAAAAAAACACACAGTTACCACCTTTACACTACCTAAAATCTTGCAAATTAAAACAAGCTCATCAATTATTTTTTCATGAAAACCATGGCTCCAAAAAGTTCAAATCTTGGTACACGTCTTTTAGGTTGATTATGTGCACAAGCGTGTACCTCGTACTTTCATGCACCTCAAAACCTTGTAGGCACATGCGTGTACGTCGTTCGTGTACTTCACAGAGCACCTCAATATCAGTTGTATTAATTTTTGTTTGTAATACGATGAATATGTAGAAATATGGGGGTCAATGTAACAACAACAGTTTTTCGTGCACGTTGAGCAAAGTTCAGGTGCACGCATACTAGCGTGTACCTACAGTACAGTCCGAATGTACGCTTCCGCGTACGCGCTATACAAGACCTGTTCCTGCAAGTCGGAAGCCCTTTAATCTTTTGTTTATCGTAATTACTTTAATGATCTTAGCGAGAGCTATGTTATGAGTGATTTAACAAAAGCTTCGCGATAAAACAATACTGTAATTATTTTCTCATAACTGTGAGTTTTATTGTTAAAACTTATTGAAAATAAAATCCCCTTAGGTATTAGCGCAAGTAATGAAATTTAATGATTTGTTAACTACGCGAAAGATTAAAATAAATCGCGCAAAAACATTGTTTTTAAAAATGTTTTAGTGCATGTTTTTTTTACATCTTTCAAACTTGGTCCTTTTTAAAAAATATATTTCTTGACATTTTATTCTATGCTATTTTTAACTTAAAAATGTTTAAAATTACGCTGGCTAAACTGTAATACAGCAAGACTTTTAGTCAAAACCATTTAGGATAAATAATAAAAACAAGGTAGAATACGCTGTCATAACACCCTCCTCCGTTATGAATTTTAAATAAATGATTTTAACGCTGCTAAAGACTTTAAATATTGTCAACTAAACCATAGTCCGTAAAAAGAATTTGCACTTAAATTTAGATTTCCCTATAAAAATGCGCAAAAAACATTAAAAAAACATTAAAATTGTTTGTTTATTATTTTAAGTAGGAGAAGAATAACTTGCTGTATAACTTTTGAAACAGCGCAGGTATAACTTGCTGTATAACTTTTAAAACAATACAGTATATTCTGTACAATTTTCAAAACAGCACAAAAATAATTCTTGCTGTATAACTTTCAAAATAACGCAAGAAAAACTCTTGCTGCGTAACTTTTAAAAACAAGTTTTTGAGCATGCAAGTATTTTTCTCTTTTCACCTTGAGAACTAGTTACATTTTTTTAGTGAGACAAATTATTATTATTTTTCCTTTGCAACTAAAAAATATAAACTGCGTGCGTTATGCGAAAATACATAGAAAAAAATGGGTTGTTATTTTTTATAATTTTTTTGTTGTTGTTCCGACCATACATTTTCGATAAAATTATTTTTATTTCGCCGACCGACCATAAGCTACTATCAACTTCGCCCGTAGAACAAGTAATTAAGTTGGAGTCGCCTTATAAAAAAAACTGAAAAATTATTTTAATAAATTTTTTTATTGTTTTAATGTTTTTCGTGCAGTCTTATAAAAATCTATGTCCCACATGTGCAAATTTTTTTAAGGAAGATAGTATAGGCAAAAATTATGTTATATCATAACGGAACGGAGGAGGGTGTTACGACAAACATATTCTGTGATGTATTTTTTATATTATGTTTCCTATAAAGCGGACTATTTAAGCGATAGTCAGCAGTATTACATTTTAGCTAGCAAACGTATTTCACCATTATATAATATATGATTTATTATAATAATCATAACGAAGGAGGGAGTTACGACAATGACGCATATCTTTTTTTTCTCGAGTCTTTTCAGATCAGCGTCACGATTACTGACGCAAGTTATGTTTTACAAAAAATTTAAAGCAATGTATGTAATGAATGATGTATTGAAATCGTGTTCTGAAAATATAAGATATTTTAAATCTTGCTTAAGATAAAAACTAGCCATAGTTACCACTAATGCGCCCCAAATTGCTAATAACGATTTAAAAAATACGAATTTAGAACGGGATCGAAATTTAAAATGGAAAATGGTGGATGTTTCATGTAACTGCGTGATAACGGGTATGATAACAGAAATGCAGAACGGAATCGAATAGAGACTTGTGGATAAGCTTATTGCCCAGGGGAAAAATTATAAATAAGAAGCCCTGCGGCTTGAAGATTTCGTCATTAGCCTGGAAGATTCTGAAATTTGAAGTATAGACTTTGAAAACGGAGAACAATGGGTAAACAAATCATAAGTATCCTAATTCTCAATTATTATTGTCACTAACCTAAAATACAACGTAATAAATAAAAATTAAGAAATATTTTTTTTACATATATATAGTATATATTCTAAAAACTTTAACTGGATATTTTTTATAACTGATCTGAAAAATTCTTGAAATTCTAGGATACAGATTGTTATGTATGAACTTGACGATTCGAACATAACAACTTCTGAACAAGTTCAATGAATTATTACTCAATAATTTACCAATAAAATCCTTTAAAATTTACTCTCTCGTTGAAGATTTTTCGAAAATGCTGATGGTGCATGGTTTGATAACAGTTGATCTGAAAAAGAAAGTACATTTAAAAATAAGAAACAAGAATACAATTTTACCAGGAACTGAATTAATACCAGGTTGTGTAATTATTGTCTCCCTTTTTGATTTGAAGTGAGAATTTATTAAAAAGATACAAATCAATGCCACGTGATGCACAAGGTATATTATATCAATATATGTATATAAATTTAGTCAAGCTGGCTTTCGATATCATTGTTAAACAAGTAACATTTTAAGCAGGCGATACATGATTTTCAAACCTGTGGACAATACAGGATTTATTTTGCCGAAATCGATTTATTGAATTGAAAAAAATTGATCGTTTATTATCCTTTTTTGATTTTGAGGAAATTTATTGGTCATTGTTTTGTTTGACAAATTCAAAAAGTTGAACTTTTAAAATTTCGAATTGAATTCAACAAGTTGAAACAAAAAAGGGTAAACGCACAATTAATAAATTTGTCAAATTTAATAAATTGATGGTCTTTTCATGAGATTTTTAAAATCAAGTCTTTTCTAAGAAATCTTAGAAAAATATATTGTGATACTTTAGGTAAGGTCAAGAAAGTTTTTCAAGCAAATTAGGGTCCATTTTTTTCAACAAAATATCTGGCTATTAGGCACTCAAGGAGAACTGATAATTAGCCAGTAACAGAATGGTTAGCTGATGCAGAATAATTATATATAGGGTGCGTACAGTATAATTAGCTGCTCATACAGCTAATTATACGATATAAATTTTTTTGACTTAAATTTCCACACATTTCTTCGTTATCGATCTCCCCATAGCCATCTATATTTATATAGATCCACATGAAGTTGTACTTCAATTAAAACCAAAAATAGGATCAAGAAACGCTTGTGCCAAGAAGATAATAGTGTTACTGTAGCAGTATGTCATGTTATTTAACAAGACACTATTCTGATTTCAAGAAAAAACATGAAAAGTGAAAAACACAAAGAAGCCTGTAACAACAATTATACTGTGGGTAGCGTATAGTTATACTGCAACGGCTAACTATCATGTTATTGGC
Organism: Hydractinia echinata; assembly: GCA_030067915.1. Taxonomy (NCBI): domain Eukaryota; kingdom Metazoa; phylum Cnidaria; class Hydrozoa; order Anthoathecata; family Hydractiniidae; genus Hydractinia; species Hydractinia echinata. Next base: position 77,682 of record JASGCC010000455.1, on the reverse strand, counting down.
TAATTATTAGTTCACCTTGACTGTTCAGTGCAAGCAACAATAAATTTTTGTCAGGCTTCGACAACTTTCTGCAGAGATATAAAAAATCCTGTGACGAAATACTTCTTTTTACCTGATAGCAATAGCATCACAAAGGTTCCTTCGGAAGTTATTTTAGCCCCATTTTTCTCAAAAGAACAGGAGTCGGGTATCCAGCCCCTCATGATAAAAAAGAGGGTGCCGATAAGCTGCAAACGCTACGCATATAAAAGGGTGGTTTGGTGGCCTTTTGAATGAAATTATTGGTTGTCCTCTGAAACTGCACGCACTTTCCCGAACTCACCCGGAGCAATTCACGAATGCAATTCCTTGTAACATACAATGCGGACAACAGTTGGAAGAAGGCGTTTTTTTCGGGCATCTTTTGGGCTATGCAAGTTTTTTCGAGCCAATACTTGAATTTTTTCGAAACGCCGGACTCGCCCTAACTTTTTTACAGCGTATGCGGCTTATCAGCACCCTTGTTGATAAAAATTATGCAAAGCAGGACAAAGGTTTTTTAAAGGTAATTAAAGCACTATTTTGTGTAGCTAGCTAGCTGCTAGCTTGATATATAGCTAGTAAAAAGTAATTTTAGAGGAATTTAAAAATAGTATTTAGCTCCCTAGCTACATCAGTAAAGCTACTACGACAAGCCAGATCAGGAAGGCAAGACCTAACACAATGTAAGCAGTTTTAGTCATGGCCGTATATAGAACGAAATCTTTAGAGATAATTGACATCATAATGTACCTTAACATCAGATAAAACCTTAACATGTAACATCCTTCTTTCACAAGAAGGCAAGTATTGACATACACAGCATTAATAAAAAGTTCAAAAAAATGTATCAACGGCACAAGAAAACTTTCCAGTTATAAATTCCGATGCATACGCTAAATTGCGGCCTTTGGATCAACGCAGGAGACCGTCCTAAGTTTAATTTCATATAAGACATAAGTAATCCTTCCACTTACTTACCGTTAACAGGTTTAGCAACAACCGTGGTTCAGACAAAAACAATCTATTCTTGAAGATAAATTCACGTGGGCTGCAGCGACATTTTAAGCACATTAAAACGAGGCAAACGAAGCATCATATTACAAAGCTCCATATTAGCATAACAAAAGAATCTCGATTAACATTTTTTATCGCATTCAAATCTTTAGAGACAACAAGGACACCGAGACAAAAAAAGATTTGCTCGATGAGTGTTTTTTTTGTCTTGGTGGTACCTAACACATAGGTTGTGTTATATCAGAGCCGGGTTGGAAGATCGAGTAGAAGTCCCCCGCGAAGTAGAGAGTGGAAAAAAATTTTCTGCCATCACCAACACAAACACTATATACCCGCGGTCCACTAAATGTGCGCCCCTTCGGCGGGGCGCAATTAAGATAGTACAGTAAAATTTATTTTTATATTTTTAATTGCTTTTGTTTACAAATTCTATAGACTTCGCGCCGAAAGTATTCTCAACATCGTCACACGCAGGTTATTGTTATTTATACAATAAGTTTCCCTGATCTTTTCAATTTTTCGCGGTGTAATTATTTTCTCTAAAAGACAATAGTTTATCATGAAAGTAATTATTTATGCGAGTTGCGCGTACGCAAAAGGTTACATTCGGACTGTACTGTAACTTCTGAAGCCCTGAAAACTAATAACTTCTTAAGTAAACATGAATGCAATCTACAAAAAAACCTTCTGATTTCGTCTTTTAGCAAACACTGAACCCAAACAAAACCAGAGTGATTACTTAATGTTCAAGTTCTATTCCACATCTCTTTTAGTGATGAACTGCCTTTTGTGGTACAAAGTACCCTAGCTAAAACAGTCGTCACAAAGAAGAAGGTACGGTTGTGAGCAAAAGTAGTGACTTGTACATCACAATCCATAAACTAACAAGGTGTGCATATCTATTGTATCTTACTAAAATAATAACTCACTGTGACAAACATCTTGATTTAAGTGAGTTTGAATTTGCTCCTAAAACAAGAAAAAATATATATAAAAAATTGAATGTGCAACAAACTTTATTAGCAAATAAAGAGTGTGTTAAAATGGTTGAAGCATAGTAATTAAAATAAAAGCTACCTTTAACAAGACGTACAAGATTTGATGAGGTGCACAATTTTGCATTCCCGTTTGAACTCTAAATATAAAAATAAGTGATATTTTTAGGGTGAAGCAATTTAGCAAAAATCACCAAGAATATATCACAAGAATATTGATGCCATGCTGTAGTTTGCATGCCACAACTAATTTCATGTGAGGTTGCATTGCATTGCATGAAAATGATGACATATGCGTATGATTTATCCAGTCTTAAACCTTGACTTTTGAACCAAACGTTCTTTGATAGAACTGCATAGTTTCAACCTATAGTTTCGAAACTGATGAGGAAGAAAAAGACTTTTCTAGGATCCACAACAATAACTGGTGCAAGTGCTGTGGTCACTACCTGACAATCATTTTAAAGGCTTAATGGCTTGCTGGTTTACAACAATGGCCTTCTCTGAAAATATTCTACTATTATGAAAATTTCCAGGGTCCAGGCCTTTACATGCCTGAACTAACTTTTGTGTGCTATCTTTCGCTCGCCATAGCTCTCTCATGGTGTGTTATAAAAAGTTCACGTGAATGTTTGCTACCCGAGCATTGAATCGCTCGCATGAATTTTTATTACAGTTGAATCATAAAAACATATTTGAACGTTCTTGCTATAGAATACAGTTTAAACTCTGTTTATCAGTGTATTTTTAACATGGGTTGGAGGGTAGTTAGTGTTTAAACCATAGGTTCCATTTAACATGTGTTTTGAACCTGAATTCTTGTTTCAATTTTTCATGTTCAACCATGGATTTTGCTTAATAGAACCCATTCCACTTTCTTGACATATTTGCACATGTTTATCAAAAAGGTGGTCTCGCACTTCACAAACGCGCGACACAAAGTTTCACAATTGTAATGGACACCAACTTCTATGAAATCCAACTTGAATGGTATACTACTGCATATAGCAGCAAGAGTTGAAGCCTTGTGTATGTAGGCTTTATTTTCAATGTAATATCACGGTTCAGTGGCAGACTCGTGAAAAGGAACGAAAAAAATCACTTGTGCACATTTTTTTACAATAGCGATTGATCACTCGGACGACTATCACGCAAATTTTTTTCACTCTGGGCCCCATTAATTCATGCTAAGGCCTGCTGCAAAAACACGTCAACAAAATTTATGCTTTAACACATTTTATAGCAACATATTTCTAGCATTGTCACTTTATAACAAAGCCTTGTTCTCAAAGTAGTCTTTAAATTTCAGCGTAATGTTTAGTTTGTGATGTTTTATGTTTTAGCTACCCCTCAATTTTATACAAAAACAGGAAAGTGAAATACCTTTTTAATTTTTTTTAATTTTTTATGATTTTCTTATTTACCAGGAAAAACTTATATATTCAGGCCTTGCCATGAGCAAATAACCTCCCGAGCAATTAATTGCTCGCGTCAGAGTGTCCACGCGAGCAATTTTGCTCGCCATATTTTTCAATAAAAAAACTTTATATTTAGTCTTTCAGGGCATCTTTTTCAGGAAAGACGTGCGCCTTGGCACACACCTAAATCGTTTCAGGCGTGTCATTAAAACGTCCGCCACATTTCCAGTTTGGTCGGACATGTCCGTAGCTCGTTTCGAACTTTCGTCGGTTAAAACGTCCGATAGATTTCTGTCTTGGTCGGACACTTTTAGATCTCAGAATTATTGAACAAGCCTATTCATAGCCAACCTGACCATCCTAGCTAATTCACCAACTTCTGACTTAGTTAAAAAACTATGTAGACATAAATCTCTTTTGCCTGGCCCCTTCGTCGTTGGTAACCAGGTTTTACACAAGAAATCCAGCCATGCGGTTCTTAACTAATGCGGAGGTGAACGCCGACGGAGCACGGATGACGCAAGTTTGCAAAACTGCACTTACAGGCGGAACAGACAATTTATCATGGATTTAATTGTAGATAATTTCTTCATTTGACGAAACAATTGGAAACCATAGCAGGTCCAAATTTAATGGATTATTTTCTTTATGCCGCAACTGTTATTCAAACAATTTTACAAACGAAACCCACGTGCTGTATAATTTTTTTTTTTTGTATAAATTTTATGTACCTGACAAGTATCTGAACTTTCCGAATGAATTTTTAGTTTTATTTAAACCACGCGGATAATGATTTTTTTTAATTTGAAAACGAAGCATATTTTTCCTATTTGCTTGTGATGACCTGAAAAATAAACATTAAATTTATGAAAACGACAGTATAGTCATGCGTACTATTTCGGACATGTAGAAAAGGAAGTTAAGATTGAGAGAGTCGCTATACCAGTAGACACTTGATCATCGTGTTTGGGGTTCACGATTAAAAACGTCCCCCACTTTTCTACTGCAAAATTAATGCGCAACAAAGATTAACCTTAATGCCCGTATCGCACGCGTTTTACAAAATGGCGAATGAACTGTTGCACGATTTACGCAAGCGCTACGCGGGCGCGAGCAATTGCTTGCGACTCATGGCAAGGCCTGATATTAATAATAAATAAAAACTATAAATAATATGCAATAAAAGTTTAAATTCATAAAACATACTAACGTTCCACACAGAAAAACAGCAATAAATTAAATCAATTTTACTGTTTTCTACAGTGATTTAATTTAACCACAAGTGGTTATAAACTGTTTGATGTTGTAGAAGATCAAAATATTTGTCAAATGAATTAAGAGTCAGTTATAATGCTCTCTTATTTCTAATCATCACCAGTTCAAGTTTATATATCTATTTCCGATGTAAGTTTTTATATTTATATTTAGAGAAAGCATTCTAGATGAAAAACGACACCTTTTTTTCCAAAACGTTAGGCAAATAAGCTTGGATAACCTCACCTTATCATTTTCGGAAACATATCCAGAGTGTTTTTGCTAGCATGTGACTGGATCTTTGATGGTTTGCTCGTTTTAGTTCCTTTTTGGAGAGATTCATTAAGAGGACAAAATCCTGTTAGATCCAACGTTCAGATAGATAGATGTCCATAGCTAGTGAGCATATACCATCTATATGTAACTAGTCACAGTTATTATTATGTTCCCGGTTTTCAAACGAATTTTGTGTGCAGGAAATCATTAACATTGAAAAGCACAGATATCAAATTTAATTGAAAACAAACAAACAAAAACACAGGAGCATGTTTTTAACAATATTTTTATTATTGTCCAGCGTACATCAAGGGACTTGAAATAATTTATACAAATTTTTTATCATGCTAAGTTTAAAAGATAATATGTCAAATGGCTGTTTTTTTAAAATCGCCACTGTTATATGTTACAAGAAATGGTTGTGGAACTTACAAAAAAAGTTTTAAAATAAATGATCACCTTGATTCACGGCACAACATTTAAAGGTAGTCTTAAAAGTAACATGGCCTATAATGGTTAAATGCTTCAGTATTATTATATGCTCTTCTGCCATGCCTGCTAAAAGACGTTAAATTTTAACACTTTTAGATTACGCAACCAGTACCTACGAAACGATGGCGATAGTAATAGTTTTAGTATAGAAATATTCTTTAACAAAAATTGTAAAGAACTTTAAATTTGCTCACAAGAAAATGTTTATAACTCCCTTTTCTCTGTTTTGTAATTTAACTTAGTTTAGCGAAAAAAACAATAGAATGACATTTTTACTGTTATTGATTGATAACTGTCAAAAGTAAACATTTGGAGGGAAGTTTAATCTTGTTGGCGTTATCTACAGTACTGGAAAAAGGTTGTTTAACATATCGAGCGCGCAACGTGCGCGGACTCCCTCGATACGCGATGTACCGCGTTTATAATAATAAGAAACAATTAAAATAAATTGTCGCGATCTATCGAGAATCTAGTATCGTGACAAAATCCGTCTCGATGTGTCGCGATGGGAGGTGATAATGAGAATAAAGAGAAAGTTTTTTTTAATGAGAATAGAGAGAAAGTTTTTTTTATTTCAAACACATCTCTGCTTTATCTTTTTTTTTATTTTAAATAGGTGTATATTATAAGAAAATTTTTAACTTTCGTACTTATTAAAGTAATTCTAGCGCATTACTTTTTCAACGTATTTTTCTTCTAACGCTGCTTTTCGTTCTTAAACTTTGAAAATGCGATCTTTAACGAAGCTTTTTTTGTTGCCGCTTTTCGTTCTTAAACTTTTAAAATGCGATTTAAAAAAACTTTTCTATTGCCGTTCTTCGTTCTTAAATTTTTAAAATGCGATCTAACGAAGTTTTTCTATCGCCGCTTTTCGTTTATAAACTTTTAAAATGCGACCTTAAAAAACATTTATATCGCCGCTTTTCGTTTTTAAACTTTTAAAATGCGATCTAAAAAAACATTTCTATTGCTGCATTTCGTTTATAAACTTTTTAACTTCAATCTAAAAAAGCATTTCTATTGCCGCTTTTCATTTATAAACTTTTAAAATGCGATCTTAAAAAACATTTATATCGCCGCTTTTCGTTTTTAAACTTTTAAAATGCGATCTAAAAAAACATTTCTATTGCCGCATTTCGTTTATAAACTTTTTAACTTCAATCTAAAAAAGCATTTCTATCGCCGCTTTTCTTTTATAAACTTTTAAAATGCGATCTTAAAAAACATTTCTATCGCCGCTTTTCGTTTTTAAACTTTTAAAATGCGATCTAAAAAAACATTTCTATCGCCGCATTTCGTTCTTAAACTTTTAAAATTCGATCTAAAACAGCATTTCTATCGCGGCTTTTCGTTTATAAACTTTTAAAATGCGATTTTAAAAAACATTTCTATCGCCGCTTTTCGTTTATAAACTTTTAAAATGCAATCTTAAAAAACATTTCTATCGCCGCTTTTCGTTTTTAAACTTTTAAAATGCGATCTAAAAAAACATTTCTATCACCGCATTTCGTTCTTAAACTTTTAAAATTCGATCTAAAAAAGCATTTCTATCGCCGCTTTTCGTTTATAAACTTTTAAAATTCGATCTAAAAAAACATTTCTATCGTCGCTTTTCGTTTATAAAAACTTTAAAATTCGATCTAAAAAAACATTTCTATCGCCGCATTTCGTTCTTAAGCTTTTAAAATGAGATCTCTAACGAAGCTTTTGCTATCGACGTTCTTTGTTCTTAAATTTTTAAAATGCGATCTAACGAAGCTTTTCTATCGCTGTTCTTAGTTCTTAAATTTTTAAAATGTGATCTAAAAAAAAAAGATTAACACTAGCTGTATACCCTAGATTATTATGCATAAGTTAAAAAAATATAACACAAAGGAAGTATAATTATATTTAAACATCCGCGATCATTGTTGAATACACTCTTATTTTTAAAATAGTTCTATAATGAAAAAGTGTTAATGGCCTTGATAGCTTCGAGAATGATATCGAGACGGATGCATCGCGAAGCCCTCTCGATACAATTTGAAAGTAAAAAAAACGTCTATCGCGGATCTTGAATACCGTCGCGATACGCGAAGCGCGATGTTAAACAACCTTTTTCCAGTATTGTAATTAAAACATAACAAAAAAATCAAACTCAAAATGATGTTTATCAATTATGTTAAAACGGGATCGTAGGAAGCAAAAACATCGCCGTAGATCGTTTAAAAACCATCAAAACACGATCGTAGGAAGCTAAAACATCGTCGTAGATCGTTTAGAAATTATCAAAACACGATCGTAGGAAGGGAAAACATCGCCGTAGATCGATGTATATAGATATTTTAAATAATTTGATAATAAAATTTCTTTAGAAATCGGTGCGTGTGATAAACATAATAATGAAAATGGTGTTAAATTTGAAGTGATATGAATTGAAACGAATTTAACAAACTGTTGAAACGAATTGATTTTGATATTGTGAGACGATTATGAAACGAATACGAAACGATTGCGAAACGATTTTCGTTACAACGAAATGATTTTAAACTATTTTGAAACGAATTTAAAACAATTTTTTTGGCAAAAAAATATTTTAAATTCGTTTCAAATTCGTATAGAGATCGTTTCAAAAAATAAATTATACGAATTGAAACGATTATTTTTGAAACGATCGTGGAGACGATCCCTAAGGCACATGTTATGGTTCAAATTATAGTTAAAAGATCGCTTTCTCAAAGCATAGATTAGATGTCTACTTTGCGTAATCCGTTTCTGAAAATTACTTTGCTAAACAAGCATAAAAGTGACAACAAAGATTGCGCATAGATGCTGTGCTCGGAGCGGTACACAAAAGAAGCCAAGCTTTGAATGCATGTTTTATTTGTGTGAATGTTAAAATAAAATTGTGCCAGTAGCGCATGGTTAAAACATATTGTGAATAAATGTTGAAACCTAAATTTCCCCCACGTTTTTATTGTGGATTTTGTTTGTTTTGAACATTTTCCTCCGTGTCTGCTTCGTTTGTTTACATTTTTACATCCATTTCTGCGCGCGCAATCACTTAGATACGCGCAAGAGGGTGCCAACGAGCCGCAAACGTTTGCATATATAAGGGCGAGTTTGGGCAACTTTTCGAGTTAAATTGGGGTTATCCTCCGAAAGAGCACGCACTTACCCAAACTCGCCTGGAGCATTCCCGAAATTCCTTGTTGGACAGTTGGAAGAAGGCGAATTTTTTTTCAAAACACCGAACTCGCCCTAAAACCCCCGCACTTTTTACGGCATATGCGGCTTATCGGCACCCTCGTATGCATGCACAAGTAAATATCGGGACTGTAATTCCATGTATTGGTCAGTCCAAATAAACGCCCAGAGCAATAGTTTAAAAATTAAATATATACTCAAATTCTTAAATTAAAAACACAGAAAACAAAAAGAAGCAGTTATGTAGGGAAAACTAGCTAGCTAGCAATCTTTGTAATGTTTTTTACAAAAAATGTTTTTGCAATGTGTAGCTAGCTATGCCGTTTTCACTTGCTGAAAAACAAATGCATTTAAGATTCACGATTTAGTACACAACAGAACCTCTACCCTTATTGTAAGAGATCTGTAAGATCTGTAAAAATAAATTTCTCCTTCTTCAGTCAGGGATAACCGCAAATTAGGCTATCACGCCAAATTAGGATAGTAGCTTAGTTAGGAGATTTTTCATAGACTATTTAGGCGAGTATCTCCTATTTAGGCGATTTGCTATCTTCTTTGTTAAATATAACGGAAACGACGTATAGTCGCGCCATGTTTTTTCGGAGTTTTGTTGCTGATTACATCATCTTCGTTCGAGCAAAAAATTTTATAGTTTGCTTTACGGGACTAAAAATTATACGTCAAAAGTCTTTGGATCGTCTAATTAGACGAGAAATAGTCTATTTAAGCTATGCGCCACCATGTTGAAAATATGCGCGCGGGAAATTTAGCCTTTTTCCAGAAGCAACCGTGGCCGTAAAACAAAGAAGCCGTAACACAGCGCATGCGTTCTTAATCAAAACAAACTAAACGCTATATCTTCTGACAGCGCAAATAATAAAGAAAAATATATTTGGACCATCAAAAGGAGGTTCTATAGAATGTTTTTAGCTAATAAAATCATTGCGACTATGCAACAAAACAGCGATAGGCAGCCAAAACCATGTTGATAGCCTAATTAGGAGAGATAAATCGCCTAAATAGGCTATCGTAGACTAATTAGACTATCATAGCCTAATTTGCGGTTATCCCTGACTGTTCTTGATTGTGTTGAGTATTAATACACCTTTACGATAATTCGGGAAAACTAACACTCCATCGCAGCTTATTTTGCGATCGGAGGAGGTAAACATCACACTTTTATAAGAGTTTATTAAGGAGAAAACACGTTTTTTCGTGATAACTTTTCTTGCCGCGTTTTGTTTTTAATGAAAAGTACACATAAGTTGTATCTTATTATTATTAACGTTTCCTGAAAATTTGAAAGAAATTGATACGACGGAAGTTAAAAAACTGGAGAAAACACGCTTTCGTCTCTAACAAACTCTCATAAAAACACGATTTTTACCTCCTTTTTTCCGATATTGTAAAACGATGGAGGGCCATAGGAACGCCATGTACAATTGAATTATCGTAAAGGTGTATTTTTCGCTTGCGAACAGCAGAGGGGACTTGTTTCGCTCCGCAACCCTTATATATTGATTGTCTTCTCCGGAATCCTCTTTAAATTGATGTCTCGTGATAATAAACAGAGTTTAATAGTCAGTAAAAAACATAACGTATGCTGTCACCTTTAAAAATGAATTCGCCACAGATCCCCCACGAAATATGAAACGTGCAGATCGTGCCGCCATCTTGTACCATAACATGCCCGCTTGGAATATTCCGCATATTTTACGGTCAATTTTCTGGGCATGGTAGACATAGGGCAGGGCTTAATTTTCTTTCACAAAACATATTTTTTATGCTAACTCATGTATCTGCATTTTATTGCCATGTATAAAGCTTTAATTTTTCTAAAAAAGGTCTAATTATGATACTTACTTTTTTTATGCATCTATATGTTTGGTTGACTCATTTGCACAATAACGAGTTTGATACCGAAAGTGAAAATGGCGTCTTTTAGCAGGCATGGCAGAAGAGCATTTAATTTTTCCAGAAATCTATCTGCTCCTATTGTAAGAAATACAATTTGTCTTTGTTTTTCTTCGTATATGTATGTTTCATACATACTAAACGATTTTGAGAGGTCCTACAAACAGTTTTGTCGAATCTATCATTGATTCAATGTTTTAATCACCTTATTTTTCCCCATTCTTGCGGTTGGAAGGTTCTCCTTCGTTGCTCTCCAATCAGAGAAAAGTGGACTTTTCATGGTCAAACCTTCACAATAGAAATCTTAATTAAACAGAATTTACAAGCAAAACAGCGTTAAAATGTCCCAAAATGGCAAAGATTAAGCAATATCTTAAACATATTAAAAATTTGACTAAAAAAAAAGAAGAATTCCATGAAAAATCCAGTATTGTATTTATGAAGGTTTCACCACAAAAACATTATGATTACGGCATTTGTCTATCATTTCACAATGGCTGCTTAATCTGAATACTGGCCTGTGATTGGTTCAACCAGTGTTATGACGCGACCCCGACCGCAAGAATATGGATGGCATCTGCGCACAAAAAATCGTTTATCCATATACTGGACTAAAGGTATAGGCTGCCATGAAAAATATATAATTGCCAAATCTTTTCTCTGTAACATGTTTGCAAAGCATCACATCATGACAACAAACTAGATCCCAAACCTTTCCTAACCATGAGGGTGCCGACTCGCCGGAAACGGCGCAAAAACCACGGGCTGTCGGACGACTTCCGGCGTTTTAAAAAAACTTATAATTTCGCCCGGAGAAACCCGAAACAACATTTTTTTAAACATTTATTAGCATGTATAATTTATTCTTTTAATGTCGAGCAGTGGTAGTGGAAGAATTCTGAAAAAAACTGTTTTTTATATCATTTATTCCATAAATAGCTGTAATAAAATCCCACAAATAATAAACTGAGAGTACAACAACAAAATATCACCTTCCTTCTTCTCGACAAAATTTAAGTGACAACAAAATAAGCTCGCATGCGTTGCATTTTGGGCGCAATTCGGGCGGTTTCGGACGGGCCCAGGCTTTTCCGGTTGGTTACAGACGAAAACCTTGAAAAAATGCCCGCATCCGCCATCACATATACGGCGCTTTCGGAGAGTCGGCACCCTTGTTCCTAACCACAGTTGAGACACAAAGTTGATTTATCTATATTGTGACAATTCTTTCTTGAAACTTCGTCACAGAACATTTTCAGGCCTCGTCAGGAAGAAAAATGCTGGTGTGCGAGCTTCGCACGTCATGATACTTTTCAATCATTTCGAGGCATGCAATGTTCGCACGGCATAATTTTCAATGGCGTGCGATGACGTGTGCTCATTTTTGTTCCATTTTTTTTCGAGTAATCATAGAACTCTCATACAGCAACACTAATTTTGCCATGTTTTGAAAAGCAGGTAATTTGATGCGACGAAACTAAAATGTGCGATGCGTTCATTATTCATTATTTTTGAAAAAAAAAATTATACGACGTAGAAACAGGACGAAGAAAAATTATAAAACATGCATGTAACAGTCATAAAACTCTTTTATTTTTTATTTTTAGATTTTATATTATTAAACATTAAACTGTTTTTTTATAAAAAAAAATCCCTCACGTTATTATTGTTGCTTCGATCTTAAAAGATCCCCCCAAAAACAAAAAGATGACAAGCTTTGTGACGTCCTGTTTCGGCAATATTTTAAAATTATACAGATTGTTGTCTGAGTTATATAGCAATGTTTGTTTAAAAATATTCAGAAAGCAAAGTCTGCATGTGGCAATTGATCACCATAACTATATAATTAGATATCATGCTGACTCTGTGCTTGCGAAAGAACATGCTGGAAGTGATTTCATATAACGAAAGTAGCGAAAGCATTTAAAGAAGTAAGAGACGGAAAAGTTGAACTTTGAATTTTTTTTTTTTTTTTTTTTTAATTTAAAAAGAGCAACTAAATTAAAAAAAAAATTAAATGGTGAATTAAAATTAATGTCTTATGTTTTTCTTTAATATAACTCGCAAGTAACATGATATATTTTTTAACATTTACTTGCGAGTAGTTTAATTATTGTGTACCCGCGTTATTAAAAAGATTACTCTTATTTATTTTACTCGCACTCGCATTGTACTCTCACTCTGAATTATTTTACTCACATTTATTTGTACTCGTACTCTCAAAGATGTGTAGCTTTACTCGCGATCGGCACTGTATATTATTCCCCCTATGCCTTCATTGAACAGAATATTATTTATTTTGGTGTGCGATTAGCACACGCCTGATGTATATTTAGTGGGTTTTTTTGGCGGGAACATTCAAACATGGCGTGTGCGCGTGCGATTGCACGCCATTCCTGACGAGGCTTGGTTTTTATAACAAAATAATACAACTGCATATGGAAACCAGTTTTCACTTTAATTTTCAATGAACGTTACTCAAAATCATGATAATTTTTTTAGAAAATTGGATTTATAAGTGCGTTTAAACAATCTTAAAAAGTCATATGTCTATTTTATCTCTATTGAGTCAAAATTTGAAATATGTCCTGCTTTTAAAGAGCTGACAATCAACTTCTTTTAAGACAATGAAAAGGACACAAACTGAAGATATATAAATATATCAAGGAACGGCCTGGACAACTTTGATTTTGCATTGAGAACAATGGACATGCACATGCTTTTCTGTTTGTAAAATAATGTAAGGAATTACCACATCCAAATATATATAATGCTTAAAATTGGTGGAACATTTTTAATAAGGGACTTAAAAATTACCCTATATATATGGTCAGCACAATAGTGCAGACGTTCGGCAGCCAAAGGCCTGCAAAACTGATTTAGAGGCACTTCACAGGTCGGCTGTTATATTCTCCTTTACTCTGGGGATTTAAATTACAAAATGTATCTCAACTAATATCTTTTGCAGACATGTTATTCTTCTTATTCATTGACAACTTTGACTTTGTTTCTCTTAGAGCAACAATGTTCATTTTTCAAGGTCTGAAATAACTTAAAATGCGGATTTGAAATGGAGTGAAGTGGTTTTCCTTTGTCTACAACAAACGATGTATTAAAAACTTAAAGTTAATGTTTTTCCTTGTGTTTTTCTATATCCTTTAAAACAAGGTCGGTTCTGCCGACATTATAAAGGAGTTTTCTGGGCATGCTGACCTTTGCACACATACAGGGTGGCATAAAAAAGCTGTCCTTGAATCAATGCAGGTCGGCAATGCGGAATGTCACAGGGCTGTGACGGCAAGTTCAAAAATCTGCAAACTTTTGTAAACAAAGCCATCTGTATGCAAGGATGAGTTTGTGCGACTATTCTAATAAAATTTTCAGTTTTATTCCAATAACACCTACCCTCTCTTGAACTCTCTCAAATTTTTCCCAAAATGCGAAACAGTTATTGCATTTCCTTTGGTGTTGCCACAAAAAAGACAACCCTAGAAGTCGAGCATTGCGATGTATACCATTTGCATTATGTTTTTTTTAAAGTAATATATGTCCATAAATATTTAAGTCTTCTATTCTGTCTGGCTTACTGAGTTTCAATATTCTTCTATTAGACACCTGCATGCCAAATTTGTTAGTTCCTATTTCTCTCAGAACCTTTGATATTGGTCATTTCTTGAATACCGTATCCTTAATCCTAATTTTAATTGGGCTTGGAGTCAAAGATGGAAGGGGGACAAAAATGTTACTTCTGAACTATCTTCTGTGACACCTATCACAAACTAACAAAGACAGCCACCTCTTTCTCACGTTTGCTCGCAGAGTTAATTGCAGACCAGACCAGAATATTGATTGTTGCAATGTACACCTTACAAGAAAACTCTAAAATGCCAAAATGTATCCTCTTTCTCACGTTTGCTCGCAGAGTTAATTGCAGACTAGACCAGAATATTGATTGTTGCAATGTACACCTTACAAGAAAACTCTAAAATGCCAAAATGTATCCTCAGAATTTAAGACTTTTAACTTGTTTTCAAGACATGTGACCATAATAATGCAACAAAAATCTAATTCACACGGAAGCTCTATATTATTATGAGAGATACATTTCGAATCTCTTCGTTTTTTTTTTTTGTTTTTTTTTTTTTTAGTTTTCTACTTTTGCACTTGTTTACAAACTCCCAAATAAACTTTTATGTTTTGTTCTTTTTACAGAGGCAGAGCAAGTGTTCAATTAGCAGTGTTGCAAATTTAAGTAAGTACAATTGGAATTTAAAATACTCTTGTTATTGTGCATGTCCAATGTGTGTGGCAAGAGTTGCTAGTGAGGCTGGAAAACCTTGAGTAGCCTGGAGTTTAAAAGGGTGCCTAAAAAATCTAGAAAAGCCTGAAAATTCTGACTAACTTTACAAAAAAGTACCTGGAAAAATAAATAAAATTATGAGTGATATCTTTCAGTGAATAATAAAATAGTAATTTTTGGACAGCACTCCAGGTATAAATACTAAAACTGTGAAATAGTTTGTTCTTACGATCATTTTTTTTTTGGAAATAAAATTTGTTTTTCTCCCCATTTTTGCCATCAAAGACTACATAATTGTAAAAAGTCATGTACGATCTCGATTTCAGAAAAGAGTACTTCAAATAAAATCAACAAGAACGTACCCCTTTCAAACATTTGCCTCATTGTCTCCACACAAAAAAAATTTATGTGGTAATTATATTTTTAGATAAAACGTCAAAGTCAAGCATGAAAATTTTGCTAGGGAGTGACTCACAGCTGTAAGTTGGTTTTCCCTTGTAAGTTAACCTGTGTGTCGCCTTCTGACAGTTCGTTTAGACTCCTGCTGTTTTAGTACAAGTCACTGTTTTGTTTAGTCACCTTCACATGGTTTCCACACCTCCTAAGAATCTTTGAAAAAAATAAATCACCTAAAAAATCATAAATCCTGATTTTTCATAAAAACTCCTAAAAATATCCTAAATGTTTTAGGGAGCATTCATTTAGCAAACCCAATTTCTATAATGTTTTTATGGGGTATAAGTTAAAAATATTTATATTCTGAGTCAGCTAATACGGAAATGAAATCTGCTCAATCCAATTTATCTTCCTTGTTTAATTCCTTTGACATTCTTCATTCTTACGATTCTAAGTGACACTCACTAATTTAAATTCTCCTAAAAAATTTTAACTTTTGCATGTCTTTTTCCCACAAATCGAAAAAATCGTCCTAAATATGCTAAAAAAATTAGTCGCAAAAGGAGTGGGAACCTGCTTTGGTAACTGTCAATTTTTTTTAGTAACTTAACGGTTTTCTTATAACGTAAATAATACTCTTTCAAATTGTTCAGACAGACTGTTCAGCAAGAATTTTCTTATTTTTGTGTTTTTACACAATCGAAAATTAAATAGTCAGATTTACGGATGGTGATGAATATTTTTAGGAATTGAACAAATAGATAACGTTAACCTGCTATATATATAGTACAATGGAAAAAAATGTTCTAAAATAATTGCTCCTCGGTAATTCTAGACCAACTTGACTTTTTATTATAATCTATGCAACCTTTCTAATTCACGTGAATATTAAGCAATTGCTGACGTGTTAACAAGAATTCTTAAATCATGCGGCAAAATTTTGATGTAAAATAAATTGAACAAGATGCAGGCGCTGCATAAACTATCTCGCTATTAAAAATGCACAACTATGAAACATCCACAATGCGACCCAATTCTACAATTTCTGCTAACAAAAATACAGCCTATCATCCATGGTTAAAAGTCGCGCGATTGAAACGTTTATGGTCTTAAACGGCATTTAGGTGACAAAAAATCAAAATTTTGATGTCACCATCATGTTCAGCATACTTTTTTTGTTATCTGTGCCAAATTTTGTCGAAAATAAAGTAGTTTTAATTTCGGACCAATTTTGGCCTAAAATGACATTTAGGTGACAAAAAATCAAAATTTTAATGTCACCATCATGTTCGGCATACTTTTTTTGTTAACTTTGTCAAATTTTGTCTAAAATAAAGTAGTTTTAATTTTTGGACCAATTTTGGCCTAAAATGACATTTAGGTGACAAAAATCAAAATTATGATGTCACTATTATGTTCAGCATACCTTTTTTGTTAACTGTGCCAAATTTTGTCGAAAACAAAGACCAATTTTGGCCTGAAACGTCATTTAGATGACTTCCAAGTACTTAGAGAGTTTAGGTACGAAGTTTAAATCTGTGACGTTGCAATTGACCATTTGGGACATTTAGTTAGTTACGAGTTGGAAACCTATCCTCGCAGGCGAGATAGTAAAAAGAAAAAAAAAAAGTAAAAATAGTTACCAAGATGAGATTCGAACACACGACTACTCCCGTGTCGGTGCTCAGAGAGCCAAAAATTTCCATTTTGGGACGGACAGCTGTATTTGAATACTCCTCGCAGGCGAGATAGTAATTAGAATTAAAAAAATTGAAAATGTACTCTTCCTTTAAATTAGGAGCGAAGTAGATATAAACTGCTGGATCTGGGACAGTGTTGTGTTATACTGCAACTTGTTGTACAAAATTCCTGTTTTGTTATTTTCAGTTAAATTTTATGTTTCATTTATATTGTATTTTTAGCTTAAAAGCTGCGAGAAAACACTTGAATAAAACGGAGATGCGACAGTTACAAAGATCTGCAGCTGTATTGAGTACGTGATAACTATTTTTTATTTTTTTACACTCTCAGTGGCATTCCTACGTATAACTTGTTTCAAAAATTTTTAGGTTTAACTTCCAAGGTGTCGACATGCCTAGGTTTGGTCACTACGGGTGAGAGCGACGTATTGGAAGCATGCGAAGACTCGGATGATGTTTGTTCTCAACCAGGTCATAAATTACGCAAAAAGAGATGACATCAAAAAAGGAACAACGAAGCAGATTCGACTTTCAAAAATGGCTGCTGTAGCGATATATCAGAACTTGCACGCACTCCCCAGTCAATAGGACGTATGTTTTCGGACTGCGTGTTGATATAAAAGACTGACTGTATTTTTAGTGCGATTTGTATGACAGATATTTTTATAACCATGGCAACAGTTGTTTATTTTTTGAACTTACTATGGGGATACCAAGTTTGATTCCACATTGAAAAGGCAGGGCTTGAAATCCGACCCTATTGCGGGCGAGTCTTTTTAGACTCGCGTCAGTTATGCTGCGCGAGTCCGCCGAGTCTAAAAAAACTCGCGTAAAAATAAGTTACGCGAGTTTAATTTTATATCCCTGTGGTCTAAGAACTAGATCGTTATATTAGGGAAATTCCATGAGACGAGTGCGATCACACTCGTACTCACCCACAGAAGCAACTGCTAACAAGGCGTGTGATACATCGCACACGCTAAAAGGTGCATAAATAGCCGAAAATTTAACGAATAAATTTTAAAAAGTTTATTATCTAGAGCGTAGTTAAGTTGCCATCTACGGCAATGCAAGAAGCATTTAACTATTAAAAGCTTTATTTGAAAAATCAATCGTCGAACAACTTCAGCTTCACCTGTATCATTAAATACAGTTTATAACCACTTGTGGGTATATTAAACTATTTTTAAAAACGCTAAAATGTATTTAATTAACTGCCGTGTTTTGCCGTGGTTAAATTAAATGTTTGTTGAACGTTTTAATAATTATTTACGCATTTGAACTAATGTTTTTTTATTGCATATTATTTTATATATTTCTTATAAGTATAATAATTTTATTATAATTATATATAATTTTATTTAGTAAAGGAATCATTGACTATTAAACCAACTTTAAAAAAGCTAGTTCACGTTCGCGACGTATTGGAAGCATGCGAAGACTCGGATGATGTTTGTTCTCAACCAGGTCATAAAGTACGCAAAAAGAGATGACATCAAAAAAGGAACAACGAAGCAGATTCGACTTTCAAAAATGGCTGCTGTAGCGATATATCAGAACTTGCACGCACTCCCCAGTCAATAGGACGTATGTTTTCGGACTGCGTGTTGATATAAAAGACTGACTGTATTTTTAGTGCGATTTGTATGACAGATATTTTTATAACCATGGCAACAGTTGTTTATTTTTTGAACTTACTATGGGGATACCAAGTTTGATTCCACATTGAAAAGGCAGGGCTTGAAATCCGACCCTATTGCGGGCGAGTCTTTTTAGACTCGCGTCAGTTATGCTGCGCGAGTCCGCCGAGTCTAAAAAAACTCGCGTAAAAATAAGTTACGCGAGTTTAATTTTATATCCCTGTGGTCTAAGAACTAGATCGTTATGTTAGGGAAATTCCATGAGACGAGTGCGATCACACTCGTACTCACCCACAGAAGCAACTGCTAACAAGGCGTGTGATACATCGCACACGCTAAAAGGTGCATAAATAGCCGAAAATTTAACGAATAAATTTTAAAAAGTTTATTATCTAGAGCGTAGTTAAGTTGCCATCTACGGCAATGCAAGAAGCATTTAACTATTAAAAGCTTTATTTGAAAAATCAATCGTCGAACAACTTCAGCTTCACCTGTATCATTAAATACAGTTTATAACCACTTGTGGGTATATTAAACTATTTTTAAAAACGCTAAAATGTATTTAATTAACTGCCGTGTTTTGCCGTGGTTAAATTAAATGTTTGTTGAACGTTTTAATAATTATTTACGCATTTGAACTAATGTTTTTTTATTGCATATTATTTTATATATTTCTTATAAGTATAATAATTTTATTATAATTATATATAATTTTATTTAGTAAAGGAATCATTGACTATTAAACCAACTTTAAAAAAGCTAGTTCACTTTCCTGTTTTTGTTGTAAAATTAGGGGGTAGCTAGAACATAAAAAACGAAGATATCTGCAAACATTATTTTTACGGGGTTTATCCGATCTGCGATCACACGTGTCTACGGACATTGGCTTATGCTTGGTTTAAATGAAAGCTCCTTATTGCTTAAAATATACAACGAAAAGTAAGTAAAAAATGTACAATAGAATATCCTTGAAAAATCTAAATATTTAAGCTCAATTTTCTAAACTTTTAGCGCGAGTTCAAATGGACTCGCGTAGCCATGACTAACGCGAGTCTCGGCGCGAGTCGGACTCGCGGACTCGCGTCGGATTTCAAGCCCTGAAAGGTTATCTAAAGTTATGTAGAGGGAGAAGGGTTAAGGCAGAATCAGCCTGGTCATAATATGTTCGAAATACCCCGGAAATATAGTTAAATCATATTTTTCGATTATATTATATTATACGATTTAAGGTAACTGGTTACTGGATAGCCCGTCTGCAAACTTTACTATGTATTTTTTCTTTCATAACTTTGTATTCACAATACGCAACCACTGGCGGTCAAAAAGCTCCAGGATTTGCTGGCTTGTTTACACCTTGGTTCCTTCAGGTTCCCCGTTCACTTTTCCAATATAATATGATTTTGGTGACTTGTCTATTAAGTTACAGACAAACATTGAGTCAACTCACTTCATCAGTATAAAACGAGTTTTCAGCAACAGATATAATTTCGCAAAAAGAGACATTTTCGGCTACTTCAGTCAAAAATTTTGCAAATTTAGTTTGGCAAATGTTTAGAAAAAATTCGGAAATCTTTGTCCGCTAATATAAGTTGTCATGTCTAATTGTTACCGAACAGGTTACAACTAAAAACCTGAAAAACCCAGGCTGTATTTCCTTGACATCTTGACACATCTCTTTTTAGTTGTTTTGTTTTGTACATACCAAACCATAGGAAAACCCAAGACCTAGGGTTACAACTTGATGAAGGAATTAGAAATCCGGATCTAGAATCAGAACTTGGAACCAAAATCCGACGTTGTTAAACCATGTCGGGTGGTATACCTGAAAAGTTGAAAAGTAGTATTTGTCTTGTGGTCTAGGTAAGTCAAAATCCATCACATCCATGCGAAACATCTCTCTGAATCCTAATCTATCCTCCACTTTAAGCTCTTTAATAATATAAAAAGCCTTTTCTTTTTCTTCGCTTTGCCCATTCTCTTTTTTCTTCACAAATAAATTTCTCGTCATCTGAGTCCATAAGCATCAAGTGTAAAAACACAAAAGCTGCAAACTCTTCCCCCATTATTTCAAAATTATGATTGACGGAACATTCAAATGTTGGATGGAATGTTTAATAGCGTTGTGCAAACCATAAATTTCAGTTTATGAATTTTCATCCGTGGTTTGCCCCGGACTGTAAGGCACTTGCTATTTTTGTGTTTCCTGTTACTTATTAGAAAGCTCTTTTGTACGTTGCTTATACAGTATTCATTTTTAGCCTGGCTATGCATTAGTGGTTTCTTAGTTTGTGACCAAACTCTAAGGCTTCTTCGCAGATCGGTTGCTTGTAAAAAAAACATGCACTTCATATAGCCTAAAAATATTAGCCCAACACTAGGTTTGTGTAGGTAACATAAACCCTGGCTTAATTCGGAGATACAGTAAACTCGCGGTAACTCGAACCTCAAATGGACCGAGGAAAATAGTTCGACTTAGGAGTTAAACGTGATTCTTTCAAGAGGTGGAGCAACAGTTACCAGGAAAAGGTGCAATCTTGGCGATGAAAAAGGCACGCGAGTCCCTTTTAAATTGAATTTTCTTTAACAGAACATTATCTATCTACATGAAAATGGGTCGAGTTAACCGGAGTTTTTTATAAGAAAGTGTTAACGAAAGTTCAAGGGACCTAACGAAATGGTTCAAGATAATGAAAGTTCGTGTTATCCGGTGTTCGAATTACCGGGAGCTAACTGTATACTTATAACTAGATTACATTCACATTTACACTAATCGGTATAAATCTAAACTTTGCGTAAGTATTTTTCACGCTTCAACATATTTGTTACCACAATATGCTCATAATAAATTAGTAAAAATATCCCATGATATTTTTTACTATATTCTAAATTAGTGAATTTTATGACTGCCAAATATAATTTTTACACATTTATGCACAATTTTTACACATTTATGCACAATTTTTACACATTCATGCACAATTTATACACACATGAGTAACAGCTACCCTCGTCCCCAGGTTTCTTTTGTCCTTTTGATATGAGAGACATATCAAGAAGTCAAAAAACCCTGGGGACGAGGGTGGAGTAACAGTTATTTAACAACAAATACATTGCGCATACTTTATACACAATTCTGCATATTTATTTGGATGCTTAGTAAATTCTCTACCAAAAATATCAACTTTTACCAAAAATATTAGTTGCATTGTTAAATCTTTCAGCATTTAATACATTTTTTTCAATCCTGAAAAATGCACAGTGTTCATCATATTTTAATTCGTTCGTTTGTACTTTTTTTCGGGTAGTTTTATAGTTAATACTTTTACGAGCCTTCAGATGAATAAAAAATCCGCATTATGGAAAAAATAAGGAATATCTTACTCGTGTATCAACCAATCACGTTGGAGATTTTTCTGAAGCTAACAATAATTTTGTGTCTTTATTATTTTTAGATATTAGCAAAATTCATATTTTACATCTCTTTAAACATTTTTTCTTCATATGCTAACAAATCAGAGAAACTCATCGCAGCCAAAATACTCAACATTTCCAATTGTACATACTTTATGCATTTTTATTATATGTTAAATTTGTGAATATTTCTTTTGTATATTTTCTCACAAATTAATGACTGCCTAATAATATACGCTCTTTTTATAAGAAAATGATTTATAAAAATATCAGGCTGGGATTTCGAGGTAAATAAAATGGTCCAATGTTTAAAACAATAGAGAATTTTGATAAAAAAAAAGAGTGTATCTCGTGCGATTTTATATAATTTCTCACAATATTCACAAATTAATTAAAATTTATCTGTAAAGGTTTATACGTAATGTTATAGAATTTTATATTTACAAGTAAAACCGCATGTTATAATTATTAAGCGAACGTTAATTAGCAATTTTGCACGAATTCCAAAAATATTTCAAAAATTTTCCAACAGCGTTATTTAAAAAATCTCCCAATTTAGACACCAAACCAGCTACACCAGCAAAATGCGCGCTGCAAATTTTAAGATGATTAAAATTTTTTAGGTGTGAGTGAGTTGTACGCTTCAAATATTTTAAAAATTTCTAAACAGGAATAAAAAGGACTCGTATCTCCACAAAGTCATTTTCAACAAGAAGGTTTAAAGTTCTCAAGTAGACGTTGGAAGTAAAGTTTTAGCTGTATTTATTAGCTGAATCGCACAGTCAAAAGTAAGTGTTTTTTGTTTTCTTTGTATTCCCACTTTTAATTGACTTGTAAATTATATTTATTGATGACATATTGATGACATATATCCTATATCCTTAGCACAAAGCGAATCGACTGGTATAGTCGATTCGCTTTGTGCTAAGGATACTAAAAATAGCGATTTCCCGGATATTTAGCTACAACGGGGGAAAATCTAATAACCGGAGTATTTACGAACGGCGAACCCGTGGATTGTTTCTCAAGCTAACAACTAGTTTATTATGCTTGTAATCTGTTGTCCTATCATCAAACGGCGACCCTTGCGCGATTGTGTTGTTAAATGGCTTGTAATAAAAAACAAAATGAGGTTTCCCTTAGTTAATTATTTTTACCCATTCAAGAAATAATTCTGTTCCTTTTCCTACTTTTCAACAAAATATTTATTTGTTGTGTGAATACTTGCGAGTGAATACTTGCGAGTGAATACTTGCGAGTGAATACTTGCGAGTGAATACGGTTAACTTTTAGTAGAAGTTTCGAAAGTCTTCGATATTGTTTGATTTTCTTCTCAGCAATTATTAGAAAAAATTTCTATCAATTTAAAAGTAGTTTTTAAGCTACTCTAATACTAGGTAGACAGTAAGGACACTTCTGAAAAAGTATTACCTATCATGATAACATTATACTCGTCCCCAAGCCCCTCTTGCCCCTGAGCCGTTATTACGGCCCCTGAGCCGTTATTACTGATGTGACTGTCAAATCCTCATAATAAAACTCTAATTTTGGACACAATTTGGTCAAAAAATCATGTTCTGCATTCCTTTTTGTTTAGCATTTAATTTTTTGTGGAATACTGATATCAATTCTTATATTTATGTTTTTTTTGTAACGTAACGACTCGTGTACTAGTTTTGTGTAGTACCTCATCGGTTAAAAAAAAGTCGGCAAAAAAAATTAGTCGGCGAGAATAAAAAGTCGGCAAAAATATTAGTCAATTGGACAAAATTTAGTTACTTTTTGCCGACTAAATTTTTGAATTTAGTCAATTTATGCCGACTAAATTTTTGAATTTAGTCACTAATAAAGAATAATTCAATAAAACTGATAAAAATTAGCAACAAGGAAGAAAAAACGGCAAAAAAGTGATCGGAAAAAAAGTCGGAAAGCAAGTTAGGTCGGCAAAAAAGTTTGGTCGGTAATAGAAAAGTCGGCAAAAATTTTAGTCGGCAAAAAATATTAGTCACCTCGCCAAAATTTAGTCACTTTTTGCCGATTTTTTTTTTTACCGATAAGGTACTACTAAGAACAAAATCTGGCTAAATCTTTTTCTAAACATTTTAGATTGAATATGGCTTTCTTCAAAACACTTGCATTTATCTTGCTTGTTGTTTATGTAAGTCATGTGTACACTGACATGCAAGAAGAAGCAGATGATGCTTGTAAAGCCAAACCACAATTTTACGATGGCACAAAAAGAGTGGTGAATAATCTTGGTACTGCATTGAACATGCCAGTGGGTGACGGAACAGGATTTGACAAAGCACATGTGGTACCTACAGCTACAATGCGAACACTGATATGCGGACAATTTGCTGACTTCAAAGACGAAGATAGAATTAGTGATTGGAAAAGCGGGATCAGTGATCTAATAACACGACTGCATACGATTGATCAAGAATGGAAGGATCTCAACACCTTGAAACAAGACCATAACGACGCCTGGAAAAAATTTGTACAGAAAAATAAAGATAACAAGAAGAGTTGCGAAGATCTTCTTAACAACATTGATGACGACGATGCACGCTCTGACGAAGAAATAGCAAAGAATTTAAAAGCATTATTGAAATGTTCAAACAGTGCTCCGGCAAACTTAAGGGTAGGTCATGCCAGAACCAACAATGCCATAGGGAACGAATTGGATCCAATCTTGAAAAGACCAGTTGCTAATGATCATAAAGTGACGAAGGCAGATTTGACTTCAAAATCGAAACAATACGATGGAGAGTTGGGATTGGAATACAAGAAGTATGAAGATGGTGGAATAATGACATCTGATCAACCGTATCGCGGATAGATGAATTTAAGGATTGTATTAGAACAATAAAATAAATATTAGGAAGGAAGATTATTTATTTGTTATTTGCTATTATTAAGGAAATAAAAGAAAAATGTTGTGAAATATATCAATTCGCTTTTTCATCGTTATCTCTAATATTAAGGCGGTTCCCCTAGAAAAAAACTATATCGCAGAGGAATGTCTTTTCTGAAGATACTTGATGAGAATATCATAGTATGTGACAGTACGACAAAATTAAGTCAAAAATTTCATTGGTTGGTTGCCATGGTTACCCGTTGCTAGGAAAAGTATAGGCAAAATATGACATTTTGCAGCTCGAGGCCTAACCAAATAACTGAATAACATGCTTTATTTCAAGCGACTTTTTGGCCGCGTATGTTCCTCAAGGGTCACATGTATGGATTGAGTGAAGCGCATTTTCGCAAGGCTGACTCGTCTTCCAGAGAACTGATGCGGTATTTTTTGGACGAAAGAAAAGCTAAAACAGGGCGAAACAGGCAATATCTCGACAAAATAACTGAAAGACAAAACTTCGATTTAAAAATCGGTTTCATTTAAACACTAGGTGGTACTAATGCCTGAAGAAATTGTAAAGCGTGTGTGCTTCGATCTTGAGAATTCTTGTTTCGCGTGGATTCCGAACTTAAACGGCAAAAAACTTGTTTAAAGATTATTTTATGGACATTCTTGACTTGTGGATCGACAAAAGGTGTACGGCAGCACTATTTCGACCTGAAAAGCACCAAATACCTAAGACCTTAAGTCTTAATTGATGACGAGTTCACTTCGCAGGGTGCATCGTTAAGACAGCTTTCTGACTGCATGTGGAACACCACATTTAATATTCAGAACTGTCATATATTGCCTTAGGAGGCCCTAAAGTATCATCTAGCTATTGCAAAGAATTAAACATCGACGGAGGGGCCAAAAAGCTGTCTAAAAATGCGAAAATGGTTGCTATGGGCGTTGCTATGCAGTTATAATTGCGGTTGGTTGGAAAAAGTGCCAGAATGCGCAATAAAAACCTAAATTTGTCATAAGCACTACTTGCCATGGTATTCTAAGATGAATTTGCTGTCAGAAAACAGGTAAAAGACAATTCTTGAAATTTAGAATTTTTTTCTAGGGGAACCACCTCAATACAGTCAAACCTGGCTGTAGCGGACATGCCATATAGCGGACACTATAGCGGACACTTTATTCAGGAATCTGCTGAATCATGGTCAAAGTCTTATAAAAAAAGGTCCGAACCTCCATATAGCGGACACTATAAAAAAGGTTTTTTTTAAGTTTTTTTTAACACTTTACTAAACTTTTGGAATTTTACTCTTGTGAGAATTTTTATTCTTCTGCCTTTTGTATTCCAAGAAAACACGGTCAAGAAAAATAAGAAAAAGAAAAAGACGAAGAATTTTCTAGATTTCACATTTACATTGGATTTAATTAAACTCGGCTTTAAGATTTCCGTCATTAGCCTGAAAGATTTTGAAATTTAAAGTAGACCTTGAAAACGGAGAATTATGGGGTAAACAAATCACGAGTATCACGATTCTCAACTATTTTTGTAACTAACCTGCAATGTTAAAATACAACTCAATAAATAAAAAATAAAAATTTTACATAGCTATATGAAGAATTCTAAAATAACAGTTAAAACTTTAACTGGATATTTTTAAAAGTGATCAGGAAAATTCTGGAAATTCCAGAATACAAATCTTGCTATGTAGAAACTTGACGATTCGAATATAATAACTTCTGAACGAGCTCAATTTGAATGATGAAGTAGTTCATTGTTTATTAATCAGCAATAAATACATATTAGCATTTGAATATTTCAGTATTTAGGCCTTCAAAATTTACTCTCTTGTTGAAATTTTTTTGAAAATGCTGATGGTGCATGGTTTGATAACAGCTGATCTGAAAAAGAAAGTACGTTTTAAAAATAAGAAACAAGAATACAATTTTACCATAAACTGCATTAAAACCAGGTTGTTTAATTATTGTCTCTTTAACCTCTCTTTGCCTCTTTGATTTAAAAAGGGAATTTAATACAAAGATACAAATCCATGCGATGTGATGCACAGGTATATTATATATATAAATATGTATATAAATTTAATCAGGCCGGCTTTTGATATCTTTGTTAAACAAGTAACATATTAAGCAGGCGATGCATGATTTTGAAACCTGTGGACAATACAGGATTTATTTTGTTGAAATCGATTTATTGAATTCAACTGATTGTTTATTATTCTTTTTTGATTCGAATTCTCAAATTTGAATTTCTTTCGGGGAGTCGGATTAGTTGCAAGTTTTCATTTTGAGGAAACTGATTGGTCATTGTTTTGTTTGACAAATTGACAAATTGAATTCAACAAGTTGAAACATAAAAGGGTATATACACACACAATAAATTTGCGGATTTGAAAAATCGATGGTCCTTTTCGTGAGATTTTTAAAATCAAGTCATTTCTAAGAAATCTTAGAAAAATATTTTGTGATACTTTGGGTGAGTTCAAGAAAGATTTTCAAGCAAATTAGGCACAAGGAGAACTGATAATTAGCCAGTAACAGAATAGTTAGCCGTTTTCAATGGCGTCATAGCTTGGTGGTTATAACTCTGGCACTTTGTGCGGGAGAACGGGGTTCGATTCCCCTTGGCGTTAATTCAATAGTGGTGAGTGAATGCTACCATAGCCCCGGGTTAACCCAAGCCATGTGAGAGAAATTGGGGAGATGACACACTATGTGGGCTGTTGGATGCTACAGGGAGTTGTCTGGTAGAGCGGGGACCCTAATTGGGTCTGCATAGCTCAAAATGAGCATTAAATACTCTAGGACACCCTATCTAAGCTATGGCCTTTCCTGGAAATAATAGACAGGATTTGCAAGGCTAGCCATATAAAATATACAGACATTCTATTTATCTATGCAGAATAATTATATATGCGGTGTGTACAGTATAATTAGCCTCTTATACAGCTACTTATACGATATATATCTTTTTACTTAAATTTTCACTTTTCTTCGTTATCGATCTCCCCATAGCCATCTATATTTATATAGATCAACATAAAGTTGTGCTTTAATTAAAACCAAGAAAAAGAACAAGAAACGATTTTGCAAAAAAGTTATAATTTTACTGTAGCTCAGTACATATGTCGTATATATTATTAAACAACAAAACTATTCTGATTTCAAGAAAAAACATGGAAAAGACGCAGTTAGCTGTAAAGAACACAAAGAAGCTTTTAACGGCTAATTATACTAGGCGTAGCATCTAATTATCCTGCATCGACTAACTATATATTGTTACAGGTTAATTATCAGTTCACCGACTGCTCAGTGCAAGCAACAATAAACTTTTGTCACGTTTCGACAACTTTTCTGCAAAAAATATAAAAAAATCCTGTGCGAATATATATATCTTTTTATCTGATAAAGTAGTCCCACAAAGTGTCATTTGGAAGTTATTTTTAGCCCCCTTTTTCCCATAAGAACAGGAGTTGGGTGTCTAGTCATGGAAGAACTACGCAAGGCAGGATAAAGGTTTTTTGTTGCTTGCTCTTTAAGAAAAAAAGGCACTCTAATCAAAGCACTATTTTGTGTAGCTAGCTCCATAGCTAGCTAGCAAGTAAGTAATTTCATGACTATTAAAAGGGGTATGCATGGTCAGCACCATCTCAAAGAAGATCCAAGTCCAGCACCAAAAATTGAGATAGCTAGCTAGCCAGCACACCTTTCTCACTTAGCTATATATAAAATAATTCTTACCTGATAAAATACACGAATTTAAAAAATAGTGCTTAGCTCCCCATCAATAAAGCTACTACGACCAAACCAAAGAGACCAGCAAGGGGTGACCAACAAAATGTAAGCACTTTTAGTCATGGCCGCACACGGAATGTTCTGGCCACACGAAGAGTACACTCTCTGTTCAGATTGGTCATTTAATTGACAGAGATTAAAATAAAGCATCTTCATTGGCTTTCGAAAAAATGGAATTTTCCGAGCGTTTAGCCTGGACAAAAACTTAGCAGCGTCGGGCTCTGTGCTGTCTCTCTCTATCTATATAATATATATATCTTCCATCAGGCGATTTTAAAGATTCCGCCCCGCATAGCGGCGACGGAAAACAAAAAAAAATCAATAAAAACAAAAGCATAATAAAAATCCCATAATACTAAAATTATTTACCTGCAGGCAAAACCGTCTATCGAAATCTTGTAATTTTCACCCCTTTTATTTAACGAAAAAAAAACTCAAAATAATTTAACGTCTGTTATTCCTCTATTTGTAATCAATTTTAATGTTGATTTCAATCACTCAAATCGTTGAAGCATTAAGTTCTATTGTTTTGAATTAATTACTATGCCTTATTTGTTTAAACGTACTCGAAAATGATTAAGGCGGGAACATAGTGAATTAACGCATTTTTCATATCTGGACACATGCAAGACAATAAAAAAAATTAATAGGATACAGACACAAAGAACGTCTAAATTTTAGCCGCAAATGTTCTTAT
Source organism: Hydractinia echinata (assembly GCA_030067915.1). NCBI lineage: Eukaryota > Metazoa > Cnidaria > Hydrozoa > Anthoathecata > Hydractiniidae > Hydractinia > Hydractinia echinata. The sequence goes on along the minus strand of JASGCC010000455.1, from coordinate 48,298 downwards.
TCCGAAAAATATTGAATATTTCGACAAGAAATAGGGAAAAATATATACGATGACATACGGATGTTGTGGAGTAGGGGCAGGCGGCTGGGCGGAATGGGGCTGTGACCCCTGTTGATTTTTTAACGTAGCAGGAGGGCGCTATTGAATGCTTGAAATGAAAAGGCAGAGGAATAGCTTAATAAAATGCTCCATGCCTTTCACGAAAAAGTGACGTGAATTGTGAGGCTGGATTTCCTTTTTCTACAGGCTAGTGACGCTGGAGGTAGAGGCTGGCTATTCCTTTTCTATAGGCTAGTGACGCTGGAGGTAGAGGCTGGCTATTCCTTTTCTATAGGCTAGCGACGCTGGGGATAACGCATAATTGACTTGTTTTGTCAAGTACTCTGATTTATTATTACAGGATAACCAGGGCAAGCTGGAAATTTTCTCTCACGTAAAAATCTAACAAAGCGAAAACAGTGAAACCTTTAGCGCCATCGCACACAGACAATTTTTGTACCTACGAAGACTTTATAGATGGATACTGATGAGCTTAAACCATAATTTTTTTTATTCCATGCAATGAACGCAAATCTTAAGGACGAATTTTTTTCTTGTTCTGTGTTCTTATTCCATTTATTGACATGTGAAATATATACAAGATTAGAGTGAAAATAAAAAAAGTAATAAAACAAAATAAAATATGCATAAAGTCTGTAAAGATAAAAACCAGACACAATCATTCGGTATGTCTGTGGTCCAACGTACTACATTAAATCAGAGTAACCAAGAGTTTAAGAAGTGAATAGCCCAGTCTTTTTTTACTAATTTAGGTGTATTTTAAGCGGACACTACAGCTATTTAGTTTAATTAAAACCTTTTGTTTTTTTAGATTTTCAAGCCTTTTCAGCCTCGTTGACCACCCTGTACATAACAATAACCACGCCTTGCTGCTGTTAGTTTCACAAATTCAAATATTTACACTTCAAGTCAACAAATGCAGTTTTTAAAAATATATCGTCACAGTATGTACATATGGAACAAAAAAAATTAAAAATTCTGACTAACTGGTGAAGAAACAACCTCAAGGCGGACAAAGCATTAGATTAGAATAATTAAAACATTACATTTTTTTCGACTTTAGTCAGAATCGAATTCGCGCAAATTGTCATTCGTACTGAACAAGACACATACATAATATTTAATAAGGAGTACAAGAAAATTTAACAGTATTAAGTAACGGCCACACTAAAACCGGGCTGCCGAAAGCAGAAATTAATTCAAAGTTTGGTCCTCAGAATAATTTGATATTCAAAATTCTTAAAATCATTCCATTAGAAAGGGTTTTACTAGTGAACAGTAGGTTAAGACTAATTCCATCACCATCATTATAAATATATAATAAATATGAAAAAATAAATATGAAAACCTGCACCCGTTACAGAGACGAGTAATAAATAAATAAATAAATAAATAAAATAAAACAAATATTTGGTACAAACACAATCACGTCCCATAAATAAAATCGAACGAACGATCGAACGAACGAACGAACGAACGAACGAACGAACGAACGAACGAACGAACGAACGAAAAGATAAATACATTAACCTAGTGTGTCGACTCTATAGTGTGTCGACAATATAAACGTCTTATATCTCCTGGAGATTTCCTACATGACTAAAATTCCTGATATTTCCCTCATTTTTAACCTTTTTTGGCCAGCATAATCACATCGATAAAAGGCTGTAAAAATTAAAAAACAAATGTGAAATTCAATCCTTGCCAATATTTCAAAAAATAAAAATAGTTCTGATGGACCAACCTGGCGTTTTTCTATCGTTGGCGTTTATCAAAAAAATTACTGATATTCATGACAGAGCGGGCACGCTAAAATATTATGAACAAAGAAAATATATGTATCTGCTTTTTTTCTTCGTTTTTTTAAAGAAATTTTGTTAACATCAATCTTGTGTACGTGTGTATCTTGTATATTGTAGCCTATACAGTATTCTCAACGATCACGTTAAGGTTTTTTTTGGAAATTTCCTTCCTAATCTTTTTTGATTTGCTTTCAAAAGTCTATACGTATATATATTAATATTCATCTAATATTTTTTCTTTATTTCCTTTCTTATTTCAATTTCTCATTAAAAACGTCCTTAAATTATCTATTTTTTATTCTCTATATCCTTTTTTAATTTTTCATTAAAAAAGTCCTTTTTAAATTTCTTAAAGATCGCTTCCATGTCTTTAAAAATTAAAATTGAAATATATCTATATCTATTTTTTCATTCTGTCACAGTCTCTGCAACTTTATTATTAACTAATTCTGAATTACTAATCGCGTCAGTGGTGTCGCTACTGGCTAATGCCTTATTATCGCTGTTAGTACTACCATCTTGACTCGAATTTGTAGCATCCTGAGAAATATGGGTATCAACAACAATTTCCTCTTCTTCATCTTCTTCTGTATTCTCTACCACTTCTTTTTTAAAAGGAACGTCCATATCCTTGTTGTTGTTGTTGTTATTGCTGTTGTTGTCGTTATCTTCTGAATTTAAAGGGCTAAACAAAATAAAGATTTATTGAGAATAATTATATACAATAATTGACAATATCCCGAAGCAATTTTTAGCCTTTTTACAAAACGAACATCATAGAGGAATTGCTCCAGGCTCTGAGATAAACTTCATACAACGGCTATAGAATTTCCAAAAAGTTCCAATTCAGTTTGGTAACATTTCTGATAGAGCCATGTAACCCTCTCTCAATTTGGAGACCAAGATCATATTTGCAAAAGGTTAAATATACCGTGACAGTGCAGACATGTCACTGAACCGTCAAGCTAAAACACCGCCTATAAAAACACCGCATTTTCAAAAAGTAAATTCCAGGACTTTTCCAGGACTTCTTTTTTTGTCTGATAAAAACAGAATTTCCAAGAAAAGAGAAAGACGGTAAATTCCAACAACCAAGAACACTCAAATCTAAACAAAATTATTTTATTCAGATTTTCCACTGTTTCGGATTTTCATTGTTTTTATAGAGTCAAATTTGAGGAGATATAAGGACTTTACGAGAGAATTCAGTGAGAATCCAGCAGATATGATACGTACTTGATAAAAACATTGTCATGTAAGCGAAGTTGCATGTTTTTTGATGTTCTAGAGTGAGCAAAATGATCGTCGTCTAAAAAACAAAACATAAATGACACTGGTAAACCTACACAGTACCAGAATTTAAACCTAACATATGTGTCGTTCTTATAAGATGGCCTATTCAGTTGCTAATAGAACTGTTATCAATAAGAGTCCTGCGAAGGGGTTCCTAGTGCATTTAAAGCTCCCATTTGAGGCGTGTAAGCACAGCAACCACTCAATTAGACAACCACCAAACAATCGCCTAACATATCAATCCTATTCTTATGCTGAATGCTAAGCAAAAAGGAACGATTCACACTTTTATAGTCTTTGCATGACTCGGCCAGGGTTTGAACCCAATACGTTTAGCACTGGAAGCGAACACTCTGCCACAGGCCACAAGCATAATTGTCATTACATGAATTAAGAAGATCAGTATAGCTTCGCTAATAACAAAAATATAATCATGAATATAATTTTTGTGGAAATCTTGAACACTAAATTTTCGATGGACAAAGAATTTAAAAAAAGGCCGAATAGCTTTACAGCTTACAGAAGGGACAGCACGAAAAATAATATTTTATACGTTATCGAGATTAAAAAAATTGTTAATAGAGAATTTTAAAAAAAATCTATTTTTTGTTCTTAAGATATTCAGCTTCAAAGATTTCCATCTACCCTTATGACATCATTATTGAAGATGTAGTAAGATGGTCAGCATAACTTTAATTTTTAAAATATCTTGCAAAGGGTGGACTTATCTTGACATACAATCTTTAATTACAGAGAAAAATGTAATGTCTGGAGTTTTTTTCCTAAATGTGACATCATATTGGCTTTGGCCACCAATCAGTCCCTAAAAACAGTTTAGCTGTACGTAACTTAACACTTAAATTCATCTCTTGTGAAGCCATGTATAACCCCTCTGCCAATGTTCAATTTACCACCACCTTATTCTGATATATCATTACTTTTGATAAAAAAAAACAATCCCTGCTGTGTCATGTGTACATCATGTTACAAGCCAAAAAAATGAAGATGAAGTAAACAAACTTTACCTAACATAAAAATCTTCAAATGATATTTAGTAACTGGCAAAATCAACAGCACAGTACAATCTGGCGATTAACCACAATCAATTGTCACTTAAACACATTTTATGCAAGTGTTGTCCCCAGGTTGGTGCACATACATATGTTACTCTTTGTCAAAAAAATTCTAAAATCGCTTTTTTTGCAATGTCTCACTATGTCAGCAAAAAAGCTTCCAATTGCTTAGGAATTTGTATTTTTTTAAAAAAAACTTGATAACATAAATCGTCTTGTTAAATATTGGCCACAAATAAAGTGGCTACAAAACGATCCCGTTGATTTTTGACATTAGTGGCTTAGCTTATGGCTGCGGAAAAATTTATAGACAATGAACACAAAAATAACATGTTAAAGGTTACCTCAGAAGCAAAAATAATAATATAAGCTAAAACAATGTTTTTATCAAACAAAAGAATATTTTTTGTTAGGAAAAAACATTTGCAGATGACAAACAAAAAGCACGAAGAAATATTACCAAAATTAAGGTTAGATTACAGCGAAAGTTTTTTTCCTTTAGGTATTTTGAGTGCGACCTGTATATTAATTTTTGGAAAATGATTTGCTACAAACCTGACATGTAAATCTTACTAATACCTTGTGACCAGACATTAGTTTCGTGGAGGGGAGCTTTCAACTGCAAAAATAGGTTCCCTAATTTTTTAAAGCTTTATCCGTGCTTAAACTGGATCATAATGCCAGATATACTTCCTTATATCGTTGTAACAGGGCATAAATAAACATAAGCAAAACTACATGAAGATTTTTTTTTTTAATTTTCGGAAAATACCATTGAAAAATTATTTATAAGCCAGTTGTCTATATTGTTGCTATAACATGAGTATAATTTTGTGTGCTTGTGAATGGTCTGGTTATTACAATGTTATTTAGAATGTGCAGGGATGGATGACACTGCTTCTTAGTCCTTTTAAAGAGTGTAAAGAAGCTATATCATCACAAAATGTTTTTATTATATTATTATAATCTTTTTGTAAAAATGATCAAAAAATGATTATCTCCTTTTCAAAAAATCACAAAATGGAGCCATTATTAAGACGTTAAAAATCAAAAGTCCTACCAGTCAAATCCATAACATCCCAACTGTTGTTGTCATTTAGATCATTCATAAGGTTTTCGTCATTGTATCTCCTACAAAATACAGAAATCTATTCACATTTGCATATAGACATGTCTAAGGCTTGTTACAACTAGATTTGCTGTAAGGCGAATTATAACAATTAATAAAAGTAGGAATTGTTTCTGCAATGTTGTTGTTTTTTCATCACCTTTATAGTTTTCAAAAATATTTTTGCTTTGTTTATAGATACCACCTATATGCATCAATACATTTTGTTAATCTACAATCCTTGTACAAAAACAACGACACATAATCCACAAACTGACAAAGAAATATTATACTTACCATTTCCTTTTTGGCAAATAATCAATATATTTTTGTTGTCCCGTCTCCGGATTACTCCACACCCAAGTACGAAAACAGGAACCGAAAACTCTGTCAAGGAACACACTCATTATTGATGATTTCGAAAACACATTTTTTACATAACTGAAGGAACAAAAAATATGTATGAAACATTTGATAAACGTAAGCATACAGTCCAAATGACAGGCAACTATACACAAGTATGAGAAGGATGGGGCACAAAATGAGTAATATGTTACTAAAATTAAAAATACATTGAATGTAACAAGTAGAATATGTGAATTGTTTTATTATCAAGCCCTGTTTGCATAAAAAACAATGCTGCAGTAAAACTGAAGATTCAAGACAAATTAAATTTTTGTTATTCTATATCATTGAAACTTTACACTGGTAGGGCTGTTAAAAGTGCTCGGATAGTGCAGTCAAGGAACACCGTTTTCTCTGTGGTTTAGCTTCCTTTACCGATTTTAGTGTCATCACATCGGCTCCCAATAATTTTTGTTTAGAAATTAAGGAGAGCTGGATGATCTAGAGGGAGAAACCTGTACTTAACAAGAACATCTCCGTTCATCATCATCTCCATTATATCTTTTCGATAAACTGTATATATATAATTATTCGTCTAGGAATATTTCAACATGTTAAATGCTGACGTTTATTACCATATTTGGTTAGTTTATTAACAACTTGTTGTATATAAAGTCAAATTTTGAATAAAATTTTGTATTTACGATGGCCGCAGAGATGGCAGAAAGCTCTAAGAAAGTCTCTTTTTATACAATCTGTGAGTTGTCAAAAAAATCTTCAGGACGTTTTCACAAAATCCCCTGCTAAGCACACTCGTTTATTGTGTCTTTAGAGATTATAACAGTAGTTGTTAGTTTTGGGTGGTTTGAAGCATCTTATTGTTTCTTACCTTAATTTTCAGAATTGTGTTGTCTCCTTAAAATTAGGTTTTCCATTTAGCCAAACTTTTCATACAGGCTTGTAAGTAGGGAGCATACAATAACGAGTAACAAGAAGTTGTGTATATACAGTAACTTGCCAGTAACAAAGAAACAAATATTTGAGCATCGTGAACATAGCGAACTATCATGAACATTACATCCTGATCTTAACAACATTACTATCATGACCTTGTGATCTTTATTATATAACTTTCTTATTTTTCCATTAAATACATTAAACCAAAGCAGTTAACAAAATAGATCAAGACACAAATCATTTTAATGGTCTAACGTTTAAAAAAGGTTTAAAGAAAAAAACAAATGAAACAACCCTTATGAAAGCCCTTAAAATTAATGTCGTAAAATTACAAAAATATTGCAGTTGCATTCACATATTGAAAAGTTTTAAAGATTTGTTTCTATTTTTTCTTATTTTCATGACCAATAATTTAAATTTCACAAAGTTGATCTCACAAGTTTTAAAACTACTTTCAAAACAATCTGAATGTATTATTCATTTTAAATCTTTTCTTCACAGGTGTTAATGCAGGCTATTTTGTACAAAGGAATGCACGCCTCAATAAATACATGCAATGATCGAAATAAGGGTTCACAGTTTGCTAAATGCGAATCATTTTTGGAATACTGCAACCCAATTTACACAAATTATCATTTCAATATATTCTCAAAAGAATAAAAACAACAACAACAGCAACGACTAGTGAGCAGTCAAGACATCGTGTGCATGCCACAACTTTAATGCACCATGTTTGTTTTTGCTTATTATTCGGACGGCCCATTTTTTTCTTTTGAGAAATAAACGTAGCATTGACGCGGTCCTAAAATAATTAGCATTTACACTAGGTCCATATATCTTTACTGCCAGCCAGTGTAACAATTCTCTGTTCCACGTTGAGCGAATCGGATTACAAAATTGCTAAGCTGCTTTGAAGAGCTCCTATAGTTGATAACGGATGCGAAATTCACTCTCTCTTGCCTGAATGGGTTATGTTGAAAACTCATGTTCTACCCATTATAAAAAACAATCCCAAAGTGTTTTATTTAAAGATCTGGCAGCGTTTTCAACTCAGATTTGATCAAAGAGGAATGTGAGAATATTTTGCATATCATTGAGATTTTACTTTGCATTGGTGAATGGTGTACCCATTCACGAATGCAAAGTTAAAAAGAATTTTTTCTTGTATGGCGCGAGTTAAAACTGATTATCGTAATCGATTAGGATGAGATTTGTTAGATGCGTGTCTTCGTGTTGGAGAAGAAGGATCATCATTTGAAGAATTTGACCCTGATAAAGCCATTTCTTTGTGGTACGAGAAAAAAGTCAGGAGATTGTCTGCAACGTCACATCGCTATCCAGCTAAACGAAAAAATGTTGGATCAACTGGTTGTTCAAGTTCTGCTATAGATCTGTCTTCACTGACGTTGTCAGATTTGGAAAACAGCAGCAACGAAGAATAGAACACTTAAATCAGGGCTCGTAAAAACGGACCATTATCACTGAGGAGAGAACATTCAGCAGCATCTTCGGGCAAACACTGATTATCAGGCTGACTATACTTAAAAAAAAATTCTTTACATTGATGATGGCCCGTTATTTTGAGTCTGCTATAGTTTTTCATCCTTGTATCATTTTATTGTTAAAAAAAAACACTTCCAGTGGTATTATTTGAAATGCAATTCATTATGGTGAAATAATGAGACTCTAACGAACATATGTGTCCGTAAAAAATACTGATTGAAAATTCCAATTTTGTTCTTCTACCTCCGTTTACCTTCGTTTCCGTATCCTTTCTCTCCTAAAAAAAGTAACTTGCTCCCGGGGTTTTGTCTCTTCAGCAACTACTTCATTCCCAGGGCATCGTCTCTTTTAACCTTGTTTTCACTGCTTCTCTTTCGACTTGAAAGTGAAACGTGGAGAAGCATTGGAAACGAAGTTTACCCTTTTCTCCAAAATATGTCTGCAACGTAAATTCAAGCAAATAAGTAAATGCAAATTTTTGTTCAGTCGTTCTGCAAAGTATTCAGCACATAAAAATTTTATGTAGATTGAAGTCATAATCACATGAGGGTTATTTCAAGGAAAGGATATTTTGATTCGCTGTTTGCTCCAATTTACAACAAAATTGATTCGCAAATTGATGAGCGAACCATTCATTTTACGTTAATTCGATCGCTGTACACGCATGCCTCTAACTGAATTTTAAAGAAGACAAAGTAAGAACAAAATTCCTTTACTCCCATCCACCGCACAGGGGCTACTGTTTAGGCGTGGGGAGCATATGAAGAGCAAGTTTCATCAAAGTTCACAGCCAGAAATTTAAACAAAAATTGTGAGTGAAGGCATTAATTAAACTTGTAACTATATACTTGTGGAACAAACAAATTATTTAAATTAAATTTCGGAAAGTTGAACGGTGGCTGGTAACATTAACATTACACTGCTCACAACGCTGGATCATAAAAATCATTACTTCTGTTATTGTCACTGATTTTTTTTTAGTTTTTAATTATTTTATTTTAGTTATTTTTTTAAGTTAAATTTTCCAAAAGAAGACTAAAAAGATTAAATATCATAGTAAGTTTTTATATATACAGTAATGCAAAAGCTTAAATTATAAAAATTATAAAAACGTTACTGAACGGAACACATTGCTGTATTTTTTTAACAATATTTATAATAATTAGTGCAGCCACAAATAAAAACAAATCGAATAAATATATATAGGCTTCTGAAAAAAAGATATAAGGTAATGAGAAGAGGGTGCCGATAAGCCGCAAACGCCCGCATATATCTGGCCGAGTTCGGGCGACTTTTCAAATAAAATTGGCGGTTGACCCCCGAAACCGCCCGCACTTTCCCGAACTCGCCCGGAACATTCCCGAAATGCAATTCCTTGTAACAAACCATGCGGACGATAGTTGGGAAGAAGGCGCTTGAAGAGAAAGGAGGTAATAAAGTTTATATACAAGTTATTTATAAAGTAAACTTTATCAAAAACCATCAAAAACAGTTCTTTTAAGAACTTCGCTACCACATAGTAAGTTTATTTTAATTTTTATAGTTTTTTTGAATCATATTAGTGTCTGTTTTTTTTTTTTTTGGGCATTGTTCGGGCCTATGCGGGTTTTTTCGGTCGAATACTTGAATTTTTTTCAAAACGCCGAACTCGCCCGAAAACGCCCGCACTTTTTACGGCGTATGCGGCTTATCGGCACCCTCGTGTAATGAAAGGGTTGGAAAGCCTTCCTAAATGGTTCTAATATTTCGCTTTTATCATAATTTTGATAATAATAAAACAAGAAGACAAAGATTTGCATGTGTGATTAATCGCAAAAAGATTGCTGTAGATCATATCAGTAAATAGGTGCCAAACAGCACACATTTTGTCATCCTTCAAAAGTTGTCACATAATATAAACGATCGCCGATCGACTGACTGATAAGCAACTGTTGTCCAACTATAAGTACAATCTTTTGATTGAAGTATTCAGTAGAAACCGCATGGGAACCGTGTACAGATCTAAAGACTAACACCCGATTGAGAAGTACAATCCTTGTATTTTCTAGCTATAGGTAGTGTGCCATATAGCTAGCTAGCTAATAGCTATTGACAGAAGAAGATTTTTTGAGAACAGATAATGACCTAACTAGAATAATATCTGAGTATAATAAATGCAAATTTACAAAAAATTTAATGTGAATTTAAAGATTGGGCCAAGAATTACTTCCTCATTTTTTGTTGTTGTCAACCTCACCAAAATCCGTGTTCGTTTTGATTTGTATGATCCGCACAAAATCGGTAGCTAGACAAATTCAACCAAAAAGTGTTTCTTATTCCCGCCGAACTTTTAATGCTTTTGTCCTAGTTGGTGCATAAAGCACGAAATTGACTGGGGTGGTAAGTAATTTCGAGGAGAAAAATGATTGCTTTACTTTGGTTTCTCTTAGCCTACTTAGGGCGGAACCATTTTGAAAATACACATCTGGGGAAAATAGTAAACACCCTTGCTTGAAACCTGGAAGACACATGGTTTAGTGATTTGCGGTGATTTATGTCTTATGTGCTCTTTTCACTGTTCTATCCTTCTTAAACAAATTAGATTACCATATTTACTGCTGAAACAGGACTTCAGCTGGCTAAGATACACTCATCGCTAACTGCAGGCAACCCCATATAAATCCAGAAAAATTCAGAATAGCCCACAAACAAATATTATATATATAGCTCAACAGCACAGCTACCTCTTCAAATGCCAGCTAGCTAGCTATTAGCTATCTTTTTTATAAAAAAGCTGGACTCAGGATAAATTGTTAAAATGGTAGGATGTAAAGTTGTATTTCCAGGAGTTGTGAGATGAATTCAGCAATGAATTAGCTGCGATCATGACAATATAAAGAGAGTATGCAACAAATTTAAAATCTACTGAATTTTAGCTAGCTAGATATATATATTGCATTCTTATTGGTTTAGGGTTTACAGCAAAATACTGTTTACTTTTTCCTGAAGCAAAGTGAATATTTAAATATAAACAATGCAAACAAAATTACAAATGCTCGGATCTGTTCTGCCCAGATTGCGAAAACGGCCTGTTCATAAACAGGATGGCCGGATTATGTACGCATGGCCAGGTTATGTTTTTTTTGCCCTGATTATGTCGTGGTGACCGGATTATGAACGCTGATATAATAGCTGGCCAGAGGCTGTGATTGGCATTTTCTTCGAACTTTTGTGAATATAACATTGACAAATTATTGTCACAGAATGATGGATTTTGTGCTTTATGTATATATTACTAGGCATGGCGAAAGAAAAAAAGTCTTGAATAAGAAAAAACACCATTGAAAACTAGGCATAGCAAAAAAAAGTATCTACATGCATAATTCTTAGTATAAACTCCTCTCTTGTTAGTAATTTCAACATAATATACTTTGAAGTAACTAAATTTCATAGCAGTTCTCATAGCAGAGTCGATGGAAGAATTAGTTGAAAAGTTTGAGAAGTGGAAGAAAGGACTAGAAGAGAAAGGGCTAAAGGTAAACACAGCAAAGTCTAAAGTCATGATTAGTAGCATTGCAGCCAAGTGTGACCTTGTAGTTGGAAAGTGGCCTTGTGGAGTTTGCAGGAAAGGGGTTGGTAGTAACTCAATTTTTTGTCAGACTTGCAAGCATTGGGTACATAAGAAGTGCAGTAGTATTAGTGGAAGGTTAAGAGCTGACATTCAGTTTGTATGCAAGCGTTGCAAAGGTGAGATTATAGAGAATGAAGTATTTCCAGCTTTAATGATGTACAACAGTGGCTCGTTAGAGATAGTTGAGAACTTCTGTTACTTAGGTGATATGTTGGGCAGTGAAGGGGGTGTTGGAAGAAGTGTTACTTGCAGGATAGGTTCTGCTTGGAAAAAGTTCAGAGAGTTACTTCCTTTGTTGACTAGCAGAGTCCTGTCAATTGAGGTAAAAGGTAGGTTGTATGAGGCCTGTGTAAGAAGTGTTATGTTGTACGGTAGTGAGACATGGGCAGTGAAGCAGGAAGATCTTGACCGTTTAGAAAGGAATGATATGAGAATGGTTAGGTGGATGTGTAACGCCAGTCTGAGAGACAGAAAGAGTTCAGATGAGCTAAGAAGCAGGCTAAGTCTCCGTAGAATTAAAGATGTTATCCAGATAAGAAGATTAAATTGGCTGGGGCACTTGGAAAGAATGGAGGAGGATAATTGGGTAAGAAAGTGTAGAGACTTGATAGTTCCTGGGGCAAAGCCCAGAGGCAGACCGAGAAAGACTTGGCAGGAGGTTATAAGGAGAGACTTGATACAGAGGAAGTTGAGTTTAGATCTAACACAGTCTAGATCAGATTGGAAGAGGGTCATTAATATACCCCGTCCAACCCATGCTAGCATGGAAAACGGACGTTAAGCCGAGAATGATGAATGATGATGATGATGATGAACTAGAATTTCACGGAACTAAATGGGTGGGCTCATTTTTATTTTTCGCGGGAATTGAATTCTGGGGATGCCCTAAATTATTTGTTTTGCGGGAAATAAGTTTGGTGAACGTTTCATTTGAGAACAACAACAACTTTGCCACTAGGGCTATTTGCTTGTCAGAAGTAATGACGAATGAAATAAATACAGGTCGGCACCGATTATGTTCGTTCTATAAGTGAGGAATAACGTGAAAGTGTCGCACATGCCGGTCTGCCTCGATTATGTTCGTTCTATAAGTCTCAAATAATATTTTTTAACTGTTGTATATAAGCCAGCCGTTCCTGATTATGTTGCCCTGATTATGTATTTTCTGCCCTGTTTATAAACAGGCCAAGCTGCTGTACATAATCTGGGCAGCGTTCATAATCCGGGCAGAACAGATCCATTGCGCTGATACATGTAACTTTTTTAAGCCCTTTGCCTTTCTCCTGCCAAACTCGTCATTACATTCTTTGTCGTTCTTTGTATTGCTAAAATATATCAAGCACAGGTGTGTTTATGTTAGATACTGTTTAGATAAGGTGGTTTATTGAGGGACCTGTGCTTGGACTAAAATGACTAAAAAAGTTTTTGAAAGTTTGTATCATTGGTGTTTTGATATCGATATCCTTGTTCTGCCCGGATTATGAACGCTGCCCGGATTATGTACAACAGCCTGCCCTGTTTATAAACATGGCAGAAAATACATAATCGGGGCAACATAATCAGGACAGGACGGCTTACGACAGTTAAAAAATATTATTTAGCACTTATAAAACGAACATAATCAGGGCAGGCCGGCTTATGTACGACACTTTTTATATTATTCAGTCTTTTTGAGGAATATTTAAGTAGGTGTGCAATGATTCGCACGTGTAAATCAAGTAACGTGTGCCATGTAAAACGCACGTGCAAAGGATGTTACGTATGCGATACAGGCCTCAAGGTTAATCTTGTTGCGCGTTCATTTTGCTGTAGAAAAGTGGGGGACGTTTTGAATTGTGAACCCCAAACACGATGATTGAGCGTCTACGTATAGCGACTCTCTGAATCTTAACTTCCTTTTCTACATGTCCGAAATTAGTATGCATGACTTTTCTGTCATTTTCATAAATTTATTGTTTATTTTGCAGGTCATCACAAGCCACTAGGCAAAAATATGCTTCGTTTTCAAATTAAAAAAAATCTTAAATAAAACTACATTTTAACAAAATTTATACAGAAAAAAATTATACCGCACGTGGGTTTCGTTTTTAAAATTGTTTGAATAAAAATAACACTTGCAGCATAAAGAAAAAAATCAATTAAATTTTGAACCTGCTATGGTCTCCAATTGTTTTGTCAAATGAAGAAATTATCTACAATTAAATCCATGATAAAATGTCTGTTCCGCCTGTAGGTGCAGTTTTGCAGACTTGCTTTATCTGTGCTCCGTCTGCGTTCACCTCCGCATTAGTTAAGAACCGCATGGCTGGATTTCTTGTGTAAGACCTGGTTACCAACGACGAAGGGGCCAGGCAAGAGATATTTATGTCTACGTAGTTCTTTTAACTAAGTCAGGAGTCGGTGAATTAGCTAGGATGGTCAGGTTGGCTATGAATAGGCTTGCTCGTGGATTAGAAGGACCATGGCTATTCGAAAATTCTGAGATCTAAAAGTGTCCGACCAAAACGGAAATCTATTGGACGTTTTGTCCGACGAAAGTTCGAAACGAGCTACGGACATGTCCGACCAAACTGGAAATGTGGCGGACATTTTGTCTGACGAAATTATTTCGAGGGCTGTCATCGCACGCTACAAAATGGATTTTATAGGTTAGTTTTGATATCTATTTTTCAGGTGTGCGATTAATCACAAGCCTGAAACGAGTTAGGTGTGTGCCAAGGCGTGCGCGTGCGATCGCATGCCTCTCCTGAAAAAGACTGATTATTTGACACTAATATACGACAGTAAAAATATTATTACAGAACGAACATAATCAGGCAGGCCAGTTTATGTACGGACAGTCTAATATTATTCCTCACTTATATAACGAACATAATCGGGACCTAATCTATATCATTCGTGACAAGCAAATAGCCCTGGTGGCAAAGTTGTTGTTGTTATCATATAAAACGAAATTTCGTGGAGACTAAATTGTGGGATTCGGAATTTACGTCTTTTTTTTCGCTATGCCTAGTTTTCAATGCTGTTCTATCTTGCTGAGAAATCCATCATTCTGTGACAATAATTTGCCAACAAAAGTTCGAAGAAAATGCCAATCACAGCCTGCTTGGCCAGCCATTATATCAGCGTTCATAATCCGGTCACCATGACATAATCAGGGCAAAAAAAACATAAACGGGTCATGCGTACATAATCTGGCCGTCCTGTTTATAAACAGGCCGTTTTCGCAATCTGGGCAGAATATCCTCACGCTCTTTGAAAAAAAACAATGGTCAAATAAAAGGTAAAACAGTATTCAAGTTAAATAGAAAAGCGTTTAAACACTATATGGGGGAAAAAGCTGAGAAATGCACCTGTTCTTCTGTAACACTAATTAAAAAAAATCTAACCCATGAAAGTGCTAACAAATTTCTTATTTTGTCAAGATAACACTAAAAACATCACAAAGTTCATGTTAGTATGTTTATGGAAAAACTTTCATCCTACATTGCCAAGATCTTGGTAGAAATCATAGAGATTTCAGCAAGGCTGGCTGACTTGCTTCTCATGCTTTCCATAGGGTTTTCCAAGCCATGGCAAGATCTTGGCTAAGCAAGGCGGCCAGTTTCCCTCCATATGAACAATCCCTAAGAGTACAAATTATTTGTGAAAGAAATTTTTGCATTGTCCTTCCATCAGCCCTCTAAATTTAGTAAAAGGCATGCTGTCATAAATCATATTTGTGACAACAGTTCCAAAAGTCACGTTGGTCATTTTTGAGGAAAATCCATAATAAAATTGTCCTTTTTATGATTTCCACACTCTTTACAATCCTGGAGAACATTGTGTCGAATGCTAAATTCTATTCTATTTATATTCGCAATCACATTGAGCATATTGAAATGACTTGTTTCTGAAAATAGAGCAGTATTACAGGTATAGTTTCTTAATGTTATTGAAATGCATTTCACAATTTAGTGCCCAGAAATTACAATTACACAAATTAGTTCTGCACTCCTCAAACAGTTTGTAGAAATTTTTGCTGTGATTAAAATTTGGTTGTATCTGTTTTAGTTATGTATATATAAAGAAGTTACAATGATGCTTCAAAGTTGTTTTTTGTTGCACTCCCAAAAGAGTGTATTATGCAAATCTGCTGTAATCAAACATGGTGAGCTTACTGTTTAAGTATATTTCGTTTTCTATATGTTCTTAATACAAACCGCTGTAAATTCACCAGCCTTCCTAATTCACATTTGGAAATTGCCTATGAAAATTCTGGCATGTTAATAAAGCAGACATGCAAATAACATCAAATCAGCAATTTTTTGCCAACACAAACAAATTTGAGTTAGAAAAGCTGCTTACTTGACGCACCACTTAGCCGTAAATCAGGTTGGTTTTTTGAAAGATTCTTGTGTATAGCATTAAAACTGTCTCCAAACAAGTCATAAGGCATGATCTGATCCATCTGAAGATTTAAAATACATTTTTAAATCAACAGAGGTGCAAAGCACAGTCAGGTCATAAAACATTGATTTCTATTGTGTATGAAAAGTAAGGCTTAATTAATAAATATTTATCAGTTTTCTAAAGCTAGTAATGCATCGTCTCCATCGTTTCAAAAATAATCATTTTAATTCGTATAATACTTTGTTTGAATCAATCTCTAAGACTGGTAGCCTTATGGTAGAGCGTTCGCTTCCAGTGCGGGAGGTCTTGGGTTCAAACCCTGGCCGAGTCATGCCAGAGACTATAAAAGTGTGAATCTATCCTTTCTGCTTAACGCTCAGCATGAGAATAGGATTGATATCTTAGGCAGTTGTCTATAGTTGAGACTGTTGTGCTTGTACGACTTTCGTAGCTCAAATGGGAGCTTTAAATGCACTAGGACCCCCTTCGCAGGACCTTCTTGGAAAGCAGTACCAAAAGGAACTGAAGAGGCTATCCTGGGTAAATAATTTCAATAATAATAATAATATGATTTTGAACCAAATTTTAGAAAAAGGTTTTCAAAAAATGTTTCAAATTCGTTTCAATTGTTTCTAAATAGTTTCAAATTGCTTGTTGAATTGAAAATCGTTTTGTAATTGTTTCGCATTCGTTACCCAATTGTTTCAAAAAATTAAACTTCGTAAAATAGCTTTAAATATAACATGTTTATCACACATCACCAAATTCTAAAGAAATTCAACTATCAAATTACGTAAATATCTTGGTCTCAAAAAAACAAAGCAAGATCGGAGAAAGCGAAAATATCCCTGTAGATTGTTTAGAAACAGTCAAAACGGGATTGTGTAGATCAAAACTATATGAATACGCAATTTTGCTAGTGCTTTCAAAGAAATTCACAACCTTGCATAAATTTTTCAGACATCTGTAGAAGTTAGAAAGGAATGTCTAAAAATTTGTCTCAGAATTCCTTTCTAATTCGTTTCTAAATCGTTTCCCAATTGTTTCCTATTCACTTCCATTTCATTTTAATTTTGAGCTTAAAAACAAAATAAATTACAGTTATTTTAAAATCGCTTAAAGTTTGTTTGGTGAAACAATCTGTAAGCAATTTTAAAAAATGATGATACAATCTTAAAACATTCATGATAGTTTTAATTCATATAAAATGTGAAACAATGGTGGATACAGTCCCAAAGTAGGAAAAGTATGAGGTAGTATCAAGTCCTCTGACTAACTTCATTCTCCTCATAATAACAAAGCTTGCTTTACATCTTTTTCTTGAAAATTTATGATTTTAAAAAAACTGATTGACTTTAGAAAGGTTGCATTTCAAACTAATTAAATAACAATGACGGTCCTTATTTTCATGTTCCCATGTAATATTCTAAGAAAAATGAATCTGTTAAAAGATCTCTGTTTTATTTTGAAAACACATTTGACCTGAAAATTTATGTATTATTTGTCTTATTGAATCTTGTCTTATGTTGTGTTGTAGTTATTAGTCATGCTTTTTTTTGTTTGAATGAAGTTTACAGGACTTTAAAGACCAGCGCTGTTCCGCATAAACGCACACCTGCTACTATTGGTATCATGTCATGGGTTCGTTCAGCAAACCGTAGAAGATATCTTGAACAAAAAATGAAAGATATTGTGAAGTCGGAGTCTGGACTTATAAAGGAAGAGCAGCTTTCTCAAAGTGAACCAAAGATTGAGTTTTTAAACTCCAGCAGAATTCATGACAAGTTAAATGAAGACACCATGCATTCCCATTTGATAAGGTAAGGCTACTGTTTTTCAGGCTCTGATTTCTATCTTGCTTCAGCCAGTTATTTCTTAGACTTGTGTATGATGCAAACTAGAAAAACCATAATGCTCAATTTCTTAAAGGATTGCCTTTTCTAATTCATCATCTAAAAGATAATTTGCTGATTTTTTTGAGACAAAGTTAAAGAATTTCAACAAAATTTTTAGACCAACTGTCTTTCTGTCTAAAGATAGGCAAACTGTAATATGTTATCATCCACCACCAAAGTCATATCCAGAGGAATTCACAAAGGTAAGTTGGTTTATTTATAAAGGGCAAGGTAAACACTACTATCAGGTCCTCTCTAAAGTTTATTTTACAAAAAGTCACCAATCTGTTTTTTTGTGCTTTTATTTTGTATGGATCAATCAATCTTTTTTTGTCAGTTTTTATAATTCATGTACATATCCTCCCAACCAAGTAGAGAGTTTCTTGAGGTTGTAGAAAATTTTCGACGTCACTTTTCACTAGTTGTCAAAAACAATTAGCAGTCAATAGAATAGCACAGCTCCCTATTTGAAAACACAAAAATAGGCATAGTTATAAAATTTTAGTAGACAAATACTGTCAACAAAGTTGGAATATACATGTAGGCTATAACAACTTCTAAAGAAAATTCCTAGGTCTTCTTGACAACCTATGGAATAGTTGATAAAGAGTTCCCATAAGGAAATGTTAATATTTTGTATTTCTATAGCGAGCAGTTGGAAAGTCCTTGTTTGGTATGAGCGAAGATTTAATAAATACATTTAAGTCATCCATGACAGATGATGAGGTATGGCGTGAATTATATTAGCACACACATTTTATATTCGATAGGGTTTGTGTTTGTTATTGCATTTAACCTTTCTTATTCAATTTATTGCCTGCTTCACATCAGTAAACTTTGTATCATTAGCAATTTATTTTGTTTTGCGATCGAACTGTCCCATATATAGGCAACAGTTAATTTTAGAGAGAAAATAAAAGCTTTTGTAAGTTCAGGTTATACATCCAACTTAAAGAAAAATCATATAAATGAATTGCTGGATGCTGACATGAATTACAAAGGCTGAGACCTTACACTTTAGCTTTTTACCAACCGTATAGAAAAAAAAATTTACTGCAAGAGAACTTAGCCTTATTTTACTGTTGTGATCTTTCTTTCAGATTAAAGAGGTAAAGACGTTGCAAACTGAAGATCCTCGTTTGTGGAACAGTAATGCTCTGTCAAAATTGTTTAAAGTAAAACCAGAAGTAATAAGGTACCAAACTGAGTTTTGTTTCTACAGACCAGAATTAAATTCCATTACTTTATGTACTAAAGGGTGTCTACTCTGTTAGGAATAGTCAGAAATTTAAAAAATATTGTGAAGATGTCACAAAAAACTCTGGACAAAAATACTGGGACAATGGGGGGAATGTAGGAAATTTCAGGTTAAAAATTTTAGAAAAAGGGGTATATTAAGTAGACACTTGATATCGAGTGAATTTTTTCAACAAAAAAACAAGGCACAGTGGACAAGTTTTAGGTAGAATGAAATAGTTTTAGGTAGAATATTGACATGGACAAGTTTTAGTTAGAATGTTGACATGGACGAGTTTTAGGTAGAATGTATGGACAAGTTTTAGGTAGAATATTGACATAGACGAGTTTTATGTAGAATGCTGACATGAACGAGTTTTAGGTAGAATGTTGACATGGCCAGTTTTAGGTAGAATGTTGACATGAACGACTTTGAGGTAGAATGTTGACATGGACGAGTTTTAGGTAGAATGTTGATATGGACGAGTATTAGGTAGAATGTTGACATGGACGAGTTTTAGGTAGAATGTTGACATGGACGAGTTTTAGGTAGAATGTTGACATGAACGAGTTTTAGGTAGAATGTTGACATGGCCAGTTTTAGGTAGAATGCTGACATGAACGAGTTTTAGGTAGAATGCTGACATGAACGAGTTTTAGGTAGAATGTTGACATGGACGACTTTGAGGTAGAATGTTGACATGAACGAGTATTAGGTAGAATGTTGACATGGACGACTTTGAGGTAGAATGTTGACATGGACGAGTTTTAGGTAGAATGTTGACATGGACGACTTTGAGGTAGAATGTTGACATGAACGAGTTTTAGGTAGAATGCTGACATGAACGAGTTTTAGGTAGAATGTTGACATGGACGACTTTGAGGTAGAATGTTGACATGAACGAGTATTAGGTAGAATGTTGACATGAACGAGTTTTAGGTAGAATGTTGACATGAACGAGTTTTAGGTAGAATGTTGACTTATTTTTCTTACTAGTCAACTATTGTTTACTGACATTGCAAGATACTGGGTTTTTTTTCAGTCGACTTGTTCCGATGTCGAAACACGATTTTGTTCGAGCTGAGGCTGAGAAAGAAGTCTACAAGGCTATGTCAGTGATGAAAAGGAAACAATTCCGAGATCTACAACATTGGGTAAGAGATGTTTTACCTAAAGGACAAAAATTGTGGCAAACAGTATTGCGGACATATATTATTATGGCAAAAATTATTGCGGGCATAGATTATTGTGGACAAAAATTATTGCGGGCATAGATTATTGTGGACATAAATTGTTGCGGACATAAATTATTGTGGCATAAATTATTGCTGAAATAAATTATTGCTGAAATAAACTGTTGCGGTCTTTGCCTAAAATCAAAATAATTTGTGTCAGAAAATACTTAATGTTGGAAAATTTGTGGAAAATAAGTTCTCGCAACATAATTTTTATGTCATTAATTTTTTTGTAATTCGCAAAAATTTATGCCACAATATATTTAGGGGAGAAAATTTTTGCAGAGGAAACTTTTCGCGTTTTTTTCGGTTTTGGAAAAAGTTTGTTCCCTTAAAGGTAAGGTCAATGTTGACCTGCAAAAGTTTATTCCCGTGAAATTTTCTATTAGTTAGCGAAAGTATCTTCTCTTCAGGTAATGCATGTTTAGGTTTTCTCACGGCGATAATTATCGTTCAATAATATTTTAATAATCATAATCATCATTATTTTCTCTCAGCAACGTCAGAAGTACGTCCGTGAAACACGCGGCCAAGAATTCGCGAGCTGGTACAAGCAGTTGGATATCAAGCCGAAATCCAGAGCTTACGCTCCTCCCAAACTTTGAATTGCTGAGCATACATATTGCGATAAAGCCAGGACGTTGGTTATCTTCTTGCAGTTTTACCAATTACAGAAAAGAAACGTGGAAATATTGCAAGAGAACTTCTAAACCCATTCTATGAATGTCGACGTTTGAGGAGTCCTACTGTAATAAAAAGGTGCGATCAATATAATCTGAAGGTAGTCCCACAGATTAATAAACGTTACTTTTTCTTCGCATAGACATATTTTTATAAATACAAATGTATAATGTGAACCGTTTTTAAAAAACCATATTGAGGAAATCATTTTTATGCTTGCAAAAATTTCTCCCTAAGAGAAGGGAATGGCCAAACTGTTTAAAAAAAATAAATTGGGTTGAATTTATCTTGGGATATGAAGGGAGGGGCGGGGCAAGAACCTATGTTGAAACAACTCTCCATGTGACTCCAATGGGGTTCAACCATTTTGTTTTTTAGTATGCTGGCTTTTCTTTATCTCTCAACATAACCTTTAATTTATTTTTTCCCACTATATGGTATCATGTTAAAATATTTAAGGCGAGTGGAATGATTCTCAGACATCCAGGGTTGTAGGCGTGTTCTCGCTTTCTAACTACCTATGTGTGTCGAAGGATGGTGCAATAAGTAGGAGGAGTGGGTAATGAATAGCAAACTGGAGTTGCGGGGTTTAACCCAGGGGAGGGGAAAGGTAAAATGGATGACTGATGAACCAACCTCCCCCTCTCCCTCAGGACACCGTCGCTTGAGGCTACTCTAAATATAGTCCTAAATTCACCCAGCGTGCCGGTCCATGACAATCGTATGTCTAGAAACGTATAAAAGAACGCAAGGTTATTTCTTTTGTAAGGTTTCCACGCGGAATGTGAGGTCTATTTTTTGTAGTTTGAAAAGGATTACATTGCAATCAATAACTTGCTGTTACCTCCCATGGTACGCTCTTCATTGCAGAGTGTATAAAGGATGATTAAGCTATTTTATAAGCAACACAAATGCGTAAATCATACAGGGAAGAGATTTAAAATGCATCAAAGTCTATTTAAGAGAGTTATCACTGCGATAGTGTTCATCGAAACTTTTAAATAAAAATTAAGCATATTAGTGGAGAGGTAAGAAACAGTATTTAATAAGGATGGCGATTTTTTAAATTCTGTGTCCCTTATCTGTGTATCGTTATGTCTTTCTTCCTCTAAGGTTATATATACTGTGTGTATGTCTTTTTTTGCCAGCATTCAAAACATCGTGTTTCGTGGATAAATAGGAAAATTTAAGGAATTCGTGAAGAACATAAAACATCTTGAACGGAATTTGCGTAATTTAATTATTATTATTCCGAATATTTATATAGGATATAGCCGCTTCAGTGATTTAATTATTATTATTCCGAATATTTATATAGGATATAGCCGCTTCAGTGTTAGAAACACTGTTATCAATGTGTGTCCTGTATTCTGAATGTATACATTGGATATACACCGGCACTGCCTACCCAATTACCCTCACATGGCATGAATTGACCTGTGATAAAGGCACTTGCTAAACATGCCCGCGCTGTGGACTGAACCACGGGCCTTGTGCTTATGAAGCGAGCTCCATAACCACTGGGCCACGCGTCACTCGATTTCTTTCACCTTCCTTCTGAGTACTAACACGATCCGTGCTTCAGTTTTGCTTGGTTTTAATAAAAAATGTCTAATCCCAGCCTCATCTTTAGGGCTTGTTATTTTTCTTACAGTTAGACGGAATAATACAACCTAACAAGCCATGGGAACTAGGTTGGTGTTAACCTAAAAAATGTCTTGTTTCTTTTACTAATTTGAAAGTGGGAAGGTCTAACAATAACGTTGGTGAAGTAGTTGCATATTTCTATGGAAGCTTTCAGCGTAACTCGCTGTCACTTCCTGCTTTCGCTTTTTTTAATCCTTACCATATGACAGAGTCAGTTTCAAAGAGAAAATTTTACTCTTTCGACATTTTTTCACCTGTGTTTACCAATTCACGTTACCTTCCTTCCTTCTTTCGTATTTATCACTTTCTGTACTAGCTTAACCAAGAGAAACACCAAACTCTTTTCTGTTAATACCTGTTGTCGGTCTCAGCGCGATGCTGTTGTTGTGCGTCAGACATATGAAATAACAAATAAAAGTACGATGTTAAAAAGACGGGAAATCTCGTAGATTTATCCACCGATTACCGACTAGTCTCGTTATTAAAGCCCGTATTTGTGTATTCAAAATGGCTGCGCGCAGCTCTTATCCCGGACACCGCAGAGTATTTCATTATGATAACAGGCAAAGTCGTGTGGTTTTTGTACGGTTTAATACGGAAGCTCGTTGGTGCCATATTTTGCTCGTGTTTTAAAAAGTGGAGCAAAATCGATTTTTATTTTTGCTCGTGTTTTGAAAAGTTGAGCAAAATTGATTTTCAGTTTTGCTCCACTTTTCAGAAGTAGAGGAATTTGAAAAATTTAGTTTGCTTGTGTTTTCAAAAAAGGAGAATTTTCCTTTTCATTATTTCTACACTTTTGGGGACAAAAGTGAAAAAAGTGGAGAAAAACTGTTGGATTCCGCTTTTTACACACACCACGTGGAAGATTTAACCGGTACGCTCGCCTAATCAGAGCAATCAATATAGAAAGGGTTGCGGAGCGTGGGACAGGGTCCCCTAGGTTCGCAAGCGAAAATTTTTAGTGGCCCTAATTTTGAAAAGATCCCTTGAAACACGGCAAGACGAACTGTCTTTTCTAAACATGGCATTTTTGTGATATACAATTGAAAGTGGTTATTGTAGATGCAAAATAATTACATTTTACTAGCCCTGTCCAGGATTTGAACCTGGATCTCTCATTTGCATGAGTGTCATAGCCATTAGACCAACAGGGCATAAATATACATATATGAAAAACTTTACAGGTGCATCTTATATATGCTTATGGATTTATACAGCCCACATAGATATCAAATAGATAAAATTAACTCATTGAAACTAAGTGCAAAAACTCTGGAAAAGTTATCTGGATATCGACCCACACTAAATGGCGGGGAAACATTAACCTTTGATGCAGTCACTTTGGACAGAACATCTGTACAGTATCCCTAATATTCAAGAAATTCTACGATCTAAATAGAAAGAAAAGAAGCTTGGCTTTATCAAACATTCTTTCACATAAATTGGTAAATTTTATCTACCTGTTACATTCCTTTTTGTTACTTTCATTTCCTGGAGCGATAGCGCCTGCTATAGTTACTTTGTCGTCCGCTATCTTATAAACATCAATAACGAATCCGTGTATTTTACCGAACGATTTTTTTTCTCTCTACTTTTAAAAAGTAGAGAAAAAAAACTTTCTGGGTATTTTATTCTCCACTTTTGAAAACACGAGCAAACTCATTACGCATTGTTTTCTTGTGTTATAAAAACACAAGAAAACTCATTTTTTTTGTTTGCTCGTGGTTCTAAAAACAGGAGAAAAAGAAAAAATAGTTTGCTCCACTTTTTAAAACACGAGCAAAATATGGCACCAACGAGCTTCCGTAGTTTAACGACTAGTTTTTCAAATTAGATTTTCACAGGCGTCGATTTTTTGTGTTTCTGTGTAGCGTCTTAAAACGATCTGAGGTTAAATTGTTTGTGTGTCCATCCTTCCAATACCGAAAGAGATAGGAGATCTTAAGAACTAGGTTAACGGCAACCTCGTTTCCAAGGCATTTGGCTACTCCGTAATAACGGCTCAGGGGCCACAAGACCCTGGGGACGAGGTTGGGTTAACGGATAAGTGCGTGAAAAACACTATCTCAAAAATTGACTGAACTAAAGTGCCCAATTCTTTTACATCGGATTTTAAGCTATGTAAAAAAGCCTGGAGACAAGGTTGCAACTATTATAAGAGCTTTGTAGGCAGCCTCGTTCCCAGTGCATGTTGTCTCTTTTTTATATCAGGACGGCGAGAGTAACATGGTCCTGATGTCAGAAATAAATCAAGATATCCTGGAGACGAGGTTGTTTCGTGGGCAGAAAGTTTGGTCGTGCAAAAATATTGAGAAATTTTTGGGTTTTAATTTCACGAATGAAAGAAAAAAGTAATAAAATGTGTGAGGCATGAACATTTATTTCGCTATTAAAGGAATTTAAAAAAAAATTATAAGCATGAACGTTTGCGACTGGGAGAATATGATGAGCATTTATTGGTTCATAATTTTACTTTGAACTCGATCGCACCAGGCTCAAAGTCGATGTTTTGTATCAAGAAATACGCAGTATTAAGTTGTAGTTGTTGTTTAAATGCAACTATTACAACTTCGATCCCAGGGCCTGTAGCGTTGGAAACCGTTATTGTTTTTTTTCTCCAAAGCATTAACCCGTTAAAAACTTGTTATTGTGCGAATAAAGAAATGTGGAATATTTTGCAAAAGTAAACTTTTGCAAAAAAAAAAAACACGGAAGTTTGTGCCCGCGAAAGTGTTATGCTCTTGAAGCCGATGGACGACTCGAATGCAGTACGTTTCACACGAAACTTTAGAGCTGTCAGTAAACATAATGAATGTTGAGAAGCAAACAGGCCTAAGGACAAAGAAGACTATAGGTTGTGTAGACAAGCTGACGCTTGACAGCCTCCTTTCCAGGGTTCTTTTCCGTTTTTTTTATATTGAGGACGGCGCTATCCGACCGGAACTAACGAGGTTGGGTGTCTGAAAATATTAAAAATTTTGATAGAGTTAGTTTCACGCATCTGCTTTTCGACGTTGATTTTTTATCCAACTGCAATTGTATACGCAAACATTGGAACAAATGGATTTTTTTAACCCCTCGTCGTTTTACTTTCTTTTATTTTCTCAATGTTGAAGTAATGTTACGGTGTCTCCTGTATTTTCAATAAATGAGAAATGAAGGGAGGATGTTTTAACGCAATTTTAAGTTGCATTTGTCTCAATAGATTACGCACACGATTGTACCTTATCAGACAAAAAATATCACAGAACGAACGCGAGTGACTAAAATTTTGTCCAATAAGGTAAAGTTTCTAAAAAAAAAGGTTTATCGCTCTTTTGATACTTGCGTAGCCGTGACTATATTAATTTCCTAGGTGGCGAGAGTTTCCCAGTTAAGTTATAATCTTATTGATCAAGACCTGGTGCATTCTTGTACCCAGGGATGTATTGGCGGATTGGAGAGGAGAATGGGACTGCTGCGTTATATATTTCACAAACATATAAGAATCCTGAATAAATCATATCTATACAAAATCCTTTTTTAAAAATTAAAAAATGTTCAGTCACGCCCTTATGGACTTAGGTACCTACTTTTTGAAACGGGGCTAAGAACGGTTGCAGTAAAACGCCAAATAGAAACATGACGACGTAAGAACATGCTTTACTATTTCATATAGTTTTAAAAAATTTATAACGTCACAATTGTCAGAGGGTCAATTTTTACCTGCAGTTTTTTGCTTAGCGCAAGGAAAAAATATGAAGTGCCACAAATCCTCTAAATCCTCTACTAGTCAGTTCTTTTCAACACTTAGCCGCCAGGTTTTACTTGCATAAAAATGGCGTATATTATTAAAAAAAATCTTAATTTTTGTTGATGACTTTTAAACTCTATTTCAACGATTTTAGTAAAAATAGAAGTTAGCGGATAAACGTTATTCCATGAAAACTATTAAGTGCTAATTTTCTACAGTATTTTGCAAAGCAAGCGAAAAAATTGTATTTCCCCAGCAAAAAATTTTGACCCCTCCAGGTTTGGCAATAGAGACGTTATAGAAATTTCTAAACTATTTTGTAAATAATGAAGCATAATTTTATGTTATCCGTCTCTTTGTTATTTTGTCTACCACTCTGAGAATCTTCGACAAATGCACAAACTCCCGACAAACTCCCAAAGCCTTAAAAGCCCTGAGGATAACAAAGATAGTTAATCTGATAAAAAAAAGTTGCCTCGCCCTCAAGAATGACGTCACTGCCCGCATAAATTACAAAGTCGATTTTTTTAATATATGTATGAGTAAGAGATAGCTACCATTTGAATATCAATGTTTCGTATTTACTTATTAATTTTTTTATTTATTCATAAATGTCGAGTAACAGCTGTTGCGTGTGAATGAGACTATGAAATGTTTCGTGCCGTTGCGTTAAAAAAAAGAAAATATTATTGAGTTTCAAAGAAAAAGAAAAGGCGATTGAAGTTTGAACTTTATTATTGATAATATTTATAATTGTATCTACGTTAAGAATCCTGACATCTCGGTAGATTTAACAGAACAGAAAAAGTTAAATCTGTCAGGGAAGATGATCGACTTTTAATTGAACGCTACCATCTTGGTTTTGTATTGTTTTTTGTTAATGTTTCTACATGTTTCTATTTCTATTTTTATTTATGTTTTTTATTGTGGCTTGTTTGAAGAAAAAAAGAGATAAAAGAAAAGGAAGAAAGAAAGTAAATAAATTGTATGTTAAAGAATGAAGTTTGCTGCAACTTTCTGAAAACGGAAACACTCTTTTAGAAAACACGTTTTGGTTTGTTTGTTTTTGAACGCTGCTTAGATTTTATTGTAATTAATTAACTGAAAAATTAATGTTGCTAATGTAAGCTCCACTTGATAATGAAGGAGTGAGTAGAAATCTCACATACATTAGAGGCTGTCAAAATTGAAAACTCAAATCAAACTGTTTGTCCTTCCAATCTCAATTTCGGCATCTTTCTTTGTTTCCTCACATGGTCTTGCAAATCAAACGTTTTCGGTTGTTTTTTTTAACCAACGAATATTATTCCTATTATTTTTTTTATATACAAAAAAGATTTCGCGAATTTTTAGTAATTTCTAATTCTTTGTTTTGAGATTTCGACTTTTTTATTTTATCCAGTAAGGTAACGGAAACATGCTAAACAAAAAAAAAAAAATTAAAAAAAAAAAAAAATTGATTTCTATCACAAGCAGTAGTTCCGTGTTGATTTCATTTTTGTATGAAATGTTCATTTTATGCTGAGACCCTCTCGCGCGTATTTTTAGCTTTTTCTGTCCCAATGCAGTGACGAAGAGTGGCTTTGTTTCAATCTGGTCCCCAGGGCTCTGCTACGCCTACGATATTCTGACGCGACGAATATCAAATGTAGAAAAGCCCTGGAGACGATGTTGACTTCGTTAATTTTTTTTTAAATATACTGCTAATTATGAATTACCACTAACAGGCTGTTTCGTTATTAAAAATTTAACATGGTTGATGTTTGAGTAGACTGGTAACTAGATTGTTGTTGAATTGAACATATTGTAACAGTTTTGGTTTTTTCTAAAGGATACGATAAAAGGAGAAAAAAGTTAAAGATTGACCGAAAAAAGATAAATAAGAATATTAATAATATTAATAATAT
Organism: Hydractinia echinata; assembly: GCA_030067915.1. NCBI lineage: Eukaryota > Metazoa > Cnidaria > Hydrozoa > Anthoathecata > Hydractiniidae > Hydractinia > Hydractinia echinata. The sequence goes on along the minus strand of JASGCC010000455.1, from coordinate 19,820 downwards.
CAAATGAAAATATATATATAAAGAAAAATCGAATCAAGAGGACAGCCTAGATCATGTCAGGTACGGTACCAATTAATCGACGCGGATCAATTCCCATAATCTCCCAAAGTGCAAAGCAAGGTGGTCCTGATGGAAACAGAAAGCAGAAGCCGCCACTAATCAGAAGAATATCTGAGGAGGTTATTAATAAAGATGTGAGTATACGTTTCATGTGTTATTCTTGCAGGAATCGCGGGTGGTTAGTTTGTAGACCTGGTTACTAAAAAGGGTGTTTCTTCAAAAAAAATGAAATACGCCAGAATGAAAAAGCAATTGCTCAACTAAAATTGTTTAATCGTTTAACATATCAAACAATGCAATAATCAATCAATCAATCATTCAATTAACCAATCAACAAGCAAATCTAAGAAAAAACCGCGGGAATATGAGTAGTGTTAACAACAAAATATATCACAATACTAACAATAATAGCCTTGGTGAAAATATGATAAAAAAGCAGATTTGTATCGACAATCAGTAAGACTTAAACTTAGTTAGACTGGCGAACTAAACTGGGCAAACTTATAATTGGTGTTACACTGGGAAATAGTTCCGCTTCTCAGTTTGATTAAACTGAGCTTAAGGGCTGAGTTACACTGGTTAAATTGATAGATTGGAAAAATAGCTGGACTTAAGGACTGAGATAGACTTGGGAAATTGATAGATTGTTGTAAGTAGAAAATTATATTGAACCAACAGCCACAACCAGTAAAGAGTGTTAAACTCATGGAAAAGTTTTTACCAATTTTTGGTGTTCAAAGGAATATTATGCATCTTCCGATTTCACAGTGATTTCCCATGAAACAAAAATCTTTACTCACTGATATTTACTTAATTAATAAGTGCTGATGGCTTAAAATCGTTTTTTGTAGACACTTTTAAAATGTTTTCAATCTCCAAAGAAGAGCAACTAGTTTGGAGCTAACTAATGAATGTTGTTTGCGAAACTTTGTTAACAGCTATCATTGAAACAGGTTTTTTTCTAGATTATTTCACACAATCTTTTTTTAGCTGCGTTATTAGCACTATAAAGAGCTACATCTTGACCGTTTGTCTTCATATAATTCTTCCTCGTTTCTTCATCTTTTTTTATCATTTTTTTTACTTGAAGAGAAAATAACATCGGAATAAATCACACTTCACATTAAAAGAAAAAACAGCAAAGTGAAAATCAAAAGCAAAAATCTTAAAAGAATGGTCGATAAAAGATATCGTACCACAAGCCGTTTTGATGAATATTTTATACGCTTTCATAATGTCCGTTTGTTTAATAATTCGAGCAGAATGAGTTTAACTTCTTTATAATATATAAGAAGAACATTCGGCTAAACGGTGGAGAGGAGGAAGAAGAAAAAAGAAGAGATGTTTCAAGGAGGAAAAAAGGAAAAAAAGTTGCTTTGTTATGTGTTTTAATTTTTTAGAATTTACATTCCATACGTTGTCAGTATGTTCGAAACGAGCTAAAAGTTAATCATGAAATTTCTGATGAGACCCAAGTATCTGAGCACTACAATATATTCACGTCTATTTTATTCCCGTTCTCATTTTTATTTGAACGTTTAATGTTTTTCAAAACTATAGTATTTCATTCATTTCTATTACCTTTGTGTCTTATGTTACATTATGAGATGTTAGGTATATGACTAGTTGACTACCTTTCGCCATTATATCACTAAATATGTATTTGAGGAGGCATAAAAGAATGCTGATTTCTTTTCAAGTTTAACAAGCAACAAGATAGATCGTAGTTTTAGCTTCATTATCTTCTCTTCTTTTCTTGTAGCATCTAACAATACTATTATACATTACATATAATGAGATGTTAGATATATGACTAGCTGACTACCTTTCGCCATGATATCACTAAATATATATTTAAGGAGGTATAAAAGAATGCTGTTGGATTTCTTTTCAAGTTCTACAAACAACAAGATAGATCGTTGTTTTAGCTTCACTATCAAAATTCTAACCAAGCTGGTCATTATTCTTATTTCTCTGTTAAACAATAGACCTGTCGCTTTTAACTTGAAATCCCAGCCTGATATTCTTATAAAGCATATTCTGATAAAGAAGCGCGTGTTGTAGATTTTTTTCGAAATGTATCAGCCATGTATTTGGTTTGTTGATTGCGTTAACTTATGCTTACTGATGCTTAGATAACTCTTACAGAAAATTGAATAGGTGATTCCTATTTATGGGTTGGGTTTTTTGAAAATGTTACCAAAATGACTGTTCCTTTCTAAAAGTCTCCTTGCAAGCAAGGGTTTACAAAAACAAACCGGGATACGGCAATGTAATATTTTGTAATGTTGAATTATAAAACTTGTCGCTAATTGTCTATTTTTATATTCTGCTTAAATTTTTTTCTACGCCAACTAGGATCAGACGCACCTGCCAAAAAATTGTTTTTGGTAAATATGAAATCTGTCGAAAACATTAATATGTTACCAAAATGACTGTTGATAAATGACTGTCTATATGTTTGATCGCTAATTAACATATGAAAATCTTTCGGAAGTCGTCAAATCAATATTTGCCACCATCAACGTCATTAACGATTTTGGGTGTTTCTAACGTTCTATGTCTTCTCAAAGGTTGTAACTTTTCTTCCATTTTAGGCGTCAGTTTTTAAAGTAAGAATTTTCAATTTCCTCAAAAAGAGCCTCTGTATCTGTCAAAAATATTGGCAAAGCAGCATTGTTCTGCCATTTTTCTAAGTTAGCAAAAATACTTCAACTCGCCAATTAACCACAGCTGGAAGGCTAGGAAAGTACAACTTTGGTAAACCTTGGTAAGCATCTTTTAGAATGCGCTAGTTACATATTCTGGCATGCTGAAATTATCCACGCCAGGTCCCACGAAATCCTGAAATATCGGAAAGAGTCATGCTGGCTACAGCAGCACTAAGCACAGCTTAAAGTTGGAATCTGACTAAATAATCAAGGTTCGAAGTCCGCTCTGCTGTGAACATAGACAAGTGAACTTTGACTTCCAGTTACGTAAACTTGTGGGGACGGACTTCAAAATTTGCAGTCTTGTGCCAAACTTTTTGGCAAGAATTGTAACTCGATAGTTACTAAATGTCGATCAAGGCATGCGGGGATGTTGGAATTGTCAGCAGTTGCAAACTTAGCATACACTGAGTTTGCTATAGGTAACATCATTTCCACAAAAGCTTGCTTAAAATTAGGTTAATCAAAACTTTCAGAAAACCTACGTGCCGCAAATTCTGCAGAAAAAAGAACTTTAGTGGTCACGGAGACTGAAAGCGTTCTTATTTTGAACTGAGACTGCGGTTTTATTTTAAAACACTAAATTGCTTGTTTTGGCAGCGTTGCACACTGTCAATTTTGTGGTAACTTTATGTTGCACAACATGTCTGTGCCATTTTTAGATTTATCACTCTCCATGGATTTTAAATAAAATATATGACTTTTCCGCATGTTCGTCGTCATTACGCTCCACAAAGGAGAGCTATTATCTCCATCTTTAACGTAAACAACCGACTTCTTTTGACTGGTGTGAATAGCGTAAAATTGTGCTAGAGTCTGAATAATTACAATTTATTTAAAGGTCATTCTGAATGCAGCCTGCAATACGATTGGTGGAGGAAATACTTTCATTTGCAACCTGCAATACGATTGGTTGATAAAATTTATTTACTTTCAGCGACATGATTAATCGGTAAACTTTATCGTAAAGCACATCCTTCGTTACAAAATCATTGTCAATTGAATACTTCTACAGATCATATCAGATTTATGTCTAAGAGTTGAAATATTATGTCTTTAAACTTGACAAAGTTTTTTTCATGTCCGCTATTGTTTACAAACAGTCGAAAGCTTAACGTGGACTATCATTTTAACATATTTTTCATCATATATAACTATGACACATATCCGATGTCAGTGATTTGATAATTTGTCATGGTGAATGACTGCTCCGTCGGATTGCTTTAATTTTTTTCTCCATCGCAGAGGGTTAAGCGACTTTTTTTTATGAAGGAAACGAATTTAGATTGACTTTGTGAATGCCTCTTCCACTTTCTCGTCTCAATTTGCTTTAACACATCACTTTCACTTTTCACCATTTGTTAATATAAGGCTTGGTACTTAGGTTGCATATATCAAAAACTTTCAACTTCCTTCCCAGGGCTTGTTTGGCTTTTTCTATCGCGACAATCTTCTGTTTCCAATATAAAAAAAACTTAATAAGCCCTGGGGACGAGGGTGCTTAACTTGCGCCTAAAAGGTGTATATAAACAAAAGGGTCCATACTGACGGATTTTTCAGTTTGTTTGTTTACGTATTCTCCACTCGAATTCATATACATCAGCCGTAACGGATATAACAGCGTTATATTGTTAATTTACTTCGTGGACAAAAAAAAACACGTTTCCCTGTACTGACGTGTTATTGTGTAAAGTCGTTGATAAACATTCTTCATCATATTTTTGTATGAAAGAGTACCTATAGAAGCACGTTAGATAGCATTCGTTTTATACGTTTTTAATGGAAGATTTCACATATGGGTAAATAGATAAACATAATTCCTTACGAAGCATAATGACAGCTCCTATAAATCGTAAAGTTTCAACTTCGTACATCTCACAAGCGGTGCAACGCAAGCCACCTCCTGATGCGGATTCGACAAGCAATCACCAATACTCCGTGAGTACAATTTATTGATTACACTTTAGTGCCCAGCTCTTTTTTAATTATTTATTCTAACTACGAAAGCCCCATCTTCACATATACCACGTGATGCAAGCACATGCTCATATCAATATTAAGCTTGATGCAACCTCGTTTCCAGGTCTTTTATTAAAGAAAAACGGCTTTTTTTTCATCACGAGATTATAAAAAAAAAAGGGTCCTTCCAAAGATTTTTTTCGTAATTAGTATGCCATACCGAGGGCAAAAATCGAGGGAACAAGGATTGGTACAGTATGTTGATAAAATTTGTGATTGATTGATTGACTGCTTAATTGCTTGATTGATTGATTGGTTATAATTTAAGTGGTTAGCCATTTTAGGCTTGCACAAACTTAATAAGATTTCGTAAACACGTTTTTTGCGCTTTTATATTTTATAAGAACAAAAACATTTGAAAATTAAATAACAGGACGTGTAGCTATAATATTTGCAGTACATAAAAGAGAATGAATTCAGGAAAAGAGTTAAATAAGTCCTTCTTCTGTTCCACAACAATGCTCAATGTGAGTATATAAATTTTGAGGAAAAGTCTAAATCAACCTAAGCAATTTCATTATTCTTCATCTGTTTCTTTTTTTAGGGATATCAAGCAGCAGCAAAGCGTGCTCTTGGCATGAGACAGCGTACATATTCGACAAGTTCCACTGGATCTAATAGCAGCAATTACTGTAAGTGATTTTCGATGTGTCGAAAGATATTCACATTTACATTCGTGTCAACGTGTAAATATGCCGACAACCGAAATATTTTCTTTTAAAAACTTTAAATTCAACGTGCTATTCACAAAATTACATACTGTTTGTTATATTTTTTACTTATTTCTTTGTTAAATTCCTTTGATTTTACCTCTACGGGTACTTTCTTTGTATACATTCGACTATACCGGCCAGGTCTGGAATTTACGGGAAACCGCGCATTTTCGGTTTCCGGCGATTAAACTGCTTTCATTCGGCGTCAATTTTGAAAACTACAAGTCTCATGCTTTTCAGTGGTGAAAACTGCATTTTAAAAATCCTTCGGGAAATGAGTTTAGCTTCTCCCCGAGTACTTTTCTTTGTATATATTCGACAATACCGACACGGTCCGGGATTTACGCTTTTTCGGTTTCACTCCGACTCAACCCTTACTTTGCTGCTAAAGCTCAACCTCGCCGTTATTACAGAGTGGCCAACAACTTCATCAACGAGGCAAAATGCCCTGGAAAGGTTGGCTAAAGCGCGATAAATTTAAAGCTATATACGTATAAACGAGATGAAACCAGCAAGCCTTAAAAACAGCATCTGTACTGTGTTCGCGTGGGCGGTGGGTGGGGCGTAGAGACGATGGCTCCCTGACTTTCTTTTAGCTTAGATAGCTTCGAAAACACTACTTTCTCCATTCTAACACAACCTAACAGTAAAAATTTACGAACTCAACAGGTTTTTAGTCAATCTAGAGGTGTGAAACACAATCTAACCGGAGCCTCCTTTGTCACCCTTCCACTTTCAAAATCAAATTTCGGTATTGCATACATTGCATCTAGAAAAGAAAAAAGTCTCAATTTTTACACATTCACTATGTGCTATTTTAGTTCTGTGTTTTTACTTATCAGTTCTTTTCCCTGTTCTGTATGGTACCTGCTGTGTAAGCATGCACCAGTGTAATGTATGTGTTGCGTAGAACATAAAGAAACACAAATGTGACTTAATTAATTGTGGGTCAACAGCACCCTTTTTGACCATAAAAAAGAATTTAGGAGTAAATATGTACAAGTTTAATCATTTTTTGGCAAAGCGACAGGCCGCAGGTTTATGGGATATCAGCAAATGTTTAAAGACCTGGAATGAGCTAACAAAGTTATCATTCTGACATTTTTTGTGTTTATTAATTTACCTCTGTAATATCTATAATACATACCCCTGAACAGGTCTACTAAAATGCGAATGTCTTGAGAACTGAAAAGTATTTTTGAAAAATTTAAGACTTGCTAAACAACTTTAAAGATCTGATGCAACTAGGATGTAAGACCAGCATCATTTTCACGTAGGAAACCCTTTACAATCGGATTATTAATCGGATTAGTTACATTTATCCTGTTTCTATGATTACGTAATGCAATCAAAAACGTTTTGTGGTCTCACTAAGACTCATAACAGCCTACACACGTTGTATGACTATACAACGTGTGTAGGCTGTTACCGTTGGCTGAATCAATTGCACATGACTCAGCAGTTTTTGGTATGTGTGACCAATTACATCCCTTCTTTAATTTATAAGACTTACTGACTTACTCAACATTTTGAGCTCTATAACATATAAGTCCAACATTATTTTTTACCTGGGAAACTCTTTAAAATCGGATCAGTAATCGGATTAATGACATTTGTCATGTTTTTTATGTTTACGTAATGCAATTATTTATTGCTTCACGAGAAATTACATTGCAATTCGACGTAATTTTCTCGACCTTTTGCGATGTTAAATACAACCCTGACGCAATAACTCAGACAGCAACTGATACACCACCTGTTGTTGACAAACTACGTTGACACGGGATTTAACACTAGGCGTACCTGTGTTTTTAATGGAAAAAGAGAAATATGGGTTTTGTGTTTTCAAGGCAAGTTTCCATTTCACCTGTCAACAGAAAAAGTTGACGTAATCCAACTTTTACTTCCAATCCGAACGGAATTTTTTCCAACAATGCAGTGGGATTGGAAGACAAAGCAGTTTTGTCAACTACAGAGTGGTTTCACATGGGGAAATCCACGTGCAGTAAAGCATTAGCGACGTTGTAAATTATGAGTGAACAGGCAGTCAAACTAGGCTCTTTAATTCACGTCACGTCACGTAAGGGAAAACGCTGCCAAAATAATGTATTTTTATAACCAAGTACACACTTATAGTAAAGTGTTGCAAGGTCGCTTTTGACACATTCGTTGATTTTAACTTTTGAAAAAAAATTGGAAAACGTAATTTAACTTTTACTCCCAATCCTAACGAAAATTTTTATCAATAAACCTGCAGTACACAGTGGGGGAGACAAAGCCTGTCAAGGGAAGATTGGGTTTACCTGTTGGAATCAACGTGCACAATTACGCTTTTACCACATTTCTTGATTTTTAATTTTGGAAGGATTTGAAAAAAAATAGACAGTTGTTTAATTAAATAATTATATGGTTTTACCAAAAATCATGATAGTCTGCATTTGAAAGATTCTTTTAGATGATAAGAAAATGACCTTAAACGTGTATAAAAATATTAGCGACGCCGAAAAAATCAAAGTATTTCATGACAGAGTGCAGGTGTTGCAAGGTCCCCTATGGCACATTTTAAGATTTTTAGTTTTTGTGGAATTATGTAAAAAAATATAGACATCTATAAAAAAATTATGTGATTTTACCAAAAATTACGATAGCATTTAAAAGATTCTGAAAGGACCCACCTTATTAATTTAATATTATAATCGCACACATGTCTCTGTTGTTGATGACTGAATCCATTTTGACTGCACATGACTTAGCATTTATTTAGCACGCTGCATGTACGATTATAACTCCTTCCTTTTTGAATTAATTGAGTTATTTGTGCAGGCCGTAGTTTCCAATGCTGTTTAAAATTGTTTTTGCGGCAAAACCATGTGGTCGGCCTCTTTTCGAAGAAAATGACAGCGCGATAAAAGGAATTACCGATGACGTCATCGGCCAATTGTCTGCGTTGTGTGATTGGCTCTTACAAAAATCGAAATGGTAGATTTAGCTTCTGAAAGACGGAACAAGGTTTACACCGACGGTATTAGAAAAAAATGGCTGCCAGGCCGGGTAGTACTTCGTCGGCCTCCCTGGCCAGAAAATCTCCTGCGGCTGCTCAAAAGCCGCCTGTACTTAATTCTATGAAGGTAATAGTCTTTGTTTAACTCTGTTTTTTTTCATAATTTTCCTGGCCTGAATATGTTTCTAACACAAAGTTACCTTTCCTCTAGGGGATGTCTTTCAATGAGAGTATGCAAAGAAGACAGGCTAGACTTAGAAGAAGATCTGTGTCAGTATCATCTACGGACAGCTACAGCTCAGGTTCTTTTGCTTTAAAATTACATGCGGACAATCAAATGCTTTACTATTCCTATCCTAAATTAGTTTCATCATGACACACAGTGTATTCTCCCGGGCAGAATGTCACATTACATTTGCCGACCGGGAGAATAGCTACCTCTTATATGCAAATATCGACAGTAAAAATAATGCGTGCAGTAAGCCATGGACCAGCCCATTGAGTGAAGGCATCTGATCTTAAAAGTAAATATATAGTTTGCTGTGGTTTAAATTTAGGACATATAACTTAGTAATATCTTTATGGTCCATAGATAGATAGATAGATGTGCATATCTTACATGGCTAGCCTCACAAATATCGAGGGATATACCCTGTCTATTATTTCATGGCATAGATGGAGAGTCCTGGAGTATTTAATGCTCATTTTGAGCTACGCAGACCCAATTAGGGCCCGCGCTCTACTAGACAACTCCTGGCAACATCCAACGGCCCACACAGTGTGCCATCTCCCCAATTTCCCTCACATGGCTTGGGTTAACCCGGGGCTATGGTAACATTCACTTGCCCATGTTGAATCGCCGTCAAGAGGAATCGAACCCCGGTCTCCCGCACAGAGTACGAGAGCTATAACCACTAATCTACGGCGCCATAAGTTAGATAAAATATCTGGGATAAAAATAACTTAATTTTAGTGCTGTCCAAAGGTTTATTTTTAGGCTAAATGTGAGAAATATGTGAAAAATGGCATTTGGAGTCATAATTTCTGCTTAAACTTAGTTTATTAACTAATACATGGAATTACAGTCCCAATATTTACTTGCACGGGCATAAGTGATTACGTAATGGCCAATGCGCGCGCAGAAATGGAGGTAAAAATGTAAACAAACCAAGCAGACACAGAGGAAAACGTTCAAAACAAACAAAATCCACAATAAAAACGTGGGGGGAATTTAAGTTTCAACATTTATTCACAATATGTTTTAACCATGCTGTACTGGCACAATTTTATTTTAACATTCACACAAATAAAACACGCATTCAAAGCTTGGCTTCTTTCGTGTACTGCTCCGAGCACAGCATCGATGCACAATCTTTGTTGTCACTTTTATGCTTGTTTAGCAAAGTAATTTTCAGAAAAGGATTACGCAAAGTAGACATCTAATCTATGCTTTGAGAAAGCGATATTATATAATGATGACATAAACCCCCGTGAATTGAACATTTAGTCTATTTTCATTTTTCCAAGGAGTATTGGCTGTTCGTGCATCCTATAACACAGCAGTTAGTCGATCTTTTTCTTTTTTGCGCTCTGCTAGCCATGTTTTTTTCTGCACTAATGTTTTCGTTACCTCCATTTCTGCGCACGCATCTTTTCGGGATAGCATTACATACTGTTATATGATGCGCGAGCAGGAAAAACACGGCACTATAATTGAGTGTATTAAAAACATTAGTTTGGATCCTGAGGCCAGTAAATATAGTGTAGATGAAATATATATCTGTCCGAAAGTGTCCAAAATGTTTTTTGGGGCAAGTATGTGACATCTAGTAAATAAAACGTCATTCAAAGTCAACGGTTTATTATGCCAGTAAAAGACTAAGCCAATGATCTGTCCGAAATTGTCCAAAAGGTTTAAATTTTCCCTAAGACTTAAAAGTTTAGTTAATTCCCAACCTGAAGCAATTCAAATGTTAAATGAAATAATAATATGTCCGAAATTGGCTGCATTAGTCAGGTTAAATATACAAATTATGAACGACATGGATCATGATGTCCACTCATTGACCAAGTTAAGAAATATCTTACAATATACAATATTACAATATATTACATTCACATAGAGCTAGTTGTACATAAATATTATTAATTACATTGAAATATATACAGAGTAATTAAATTTTGTTTTTCTTTAAACATTGTATTAAATAGCAACAATCATGTGATGAAGCAAAAGCTAGCTAAAATAAACAAGAATAAAAAAATAACATATATATATATAGTAGTCATGCTAGAAGTTTGACAGCCTATAAAACAATTTCTGAAATTGCGCATAAATAATATTAAAATCCATGCAAATAAAGTAATTTACTGTGTAATCCTTTACCTCATGATTTGCCAACCTGCAGCAAGCTTCAAATTTCTAAGAAATTATTGCAATATATTTAGAACATTCCGGTTTAGAACTAAGATTCCAAGATAATAATTTGAATAATCAAGTTCAAAGTAAACACGTGTTGACCGTAATTTTCTGAAAAAAAAACATACCTAACAAAACATCAAATGCCATTGCTCTGAATTGATTAGAAGTATAGATACTTATTAGATCGTTTTAATACTTTTTAGTTCAGTAAAATTAAAACAATACAAAAAAAGTTATATATATACTTTAAAAAATGATATTGTTAATTCTGACATTCTACATTAAGTTCAATTCCTCTGTGTTGATAACGTCCAATGAGTGCCCGTTCAGTTCGCTAGAATTTGTTTACTGTAGAAAAGAAAACTTATTTGCAGCTGTGGTATAAAAGCACTGTAGGGCACTTTCCATTTATCCCATGTAAATAGTTGCAACAACCATCATATAGAAATAGCTGATGGGGAAAATGGGATTCATTTTTCTTTGTTGAATGATATGTAAATTCCGAACCGCAATTCAAGCTCTGGACTTTCTATATCTTTCTATTGTGGAAAAAATAGAAGCTTTTCTTAGAAGAAAACTAAAACTCTTCTGAGACAATTGTGACTTAATACAGTCAATGTTATTTAAATAACAATTTTATGTGATTGACTACAGTGAAAAAGTCATAATTTCATAGTATTTTGACTGACTGGCTAACTGGTTGATTGGTTAGATGGCTGACTGACTGACTGGTTGACTGGTTGATTGGCTAGATGGCTGACTGACTGACTGGTTGACTGGTTGATTGGCTAGATGGCTGACTGACTGACATGAATTCGATTACACCACAAAATTGCTAGTGAATTCCAGTTACAACTAAAATATATCTAGAGGCTGCCTACACCTATCCATCCTATATTTTGTGCTTGGCGTTTAATTTTTGTTGTATATATTTTTTATTTAGCAAGTTATTCCGATGCAAGTTACTCATCTGATGAAGAGGATGGAGGCCTTAACCCGAGAGAAAAAGAGCAGGTACCTTACTGTACAATTATAACCTTGCACTACTTGCTGTATGACGCTTTGCTTTTACACCAGCAACAATTATTACTGTACTGTACAACAATTACTCTAGGTTAATTCAAGTGGTCAAAGTGATTTTTGCATACGTAATATCAAATTATCTGATTTTGGTCGTCGAGAAATTGACATTGCTGAGCAAGGTAAGTGGTGAATTTGCTTTTCACATTTTCACTATTATCACAAATTGAATTACCAACTTTTTACCAACTTTTTATTTTCTTATTAATAATTTGGCCTATGATTTTGATGCCTCTTTATTTCTGTTATTTTCAGCTAGTATTTTTATTTGTCTAGAAATGCCTGGTATAGTTTTGTTACGAAAAAGAAATCACAATGAAAAGCCATTAGAAGGTGCAAGAATTGTTGGATGTACTCATATCACAGCTCAAGCTGCTGTAAGAATTTTCTTTCTGAAGTTTTTTTGGATGTACTTCATACATTTTTCACAGAACTCCTGATAGACTATATGTTTCCTTGCTTGTCTGTCTGTCTGCCTGCCTATCTGTCTATTTGTTTGTTTGTTTGTTTGTTTATTTCGTCTTGTAAAAGGTTCTAAATAATTTGTAAAATATATGGAACACTTACTTAGGTCAGCATGGAGATAAAAACACACGCTTGTTTGTTTTAGGTCTTGATTGAAACACTATCTGCCCTGGGTGCTCAGGTTAGGTGGTGTGCGTGTAATATTTATTCAACTCAGGTATGTACCCCTGATACTTGCCCAGGTGAGTGGTTTTTGTATTTTTTATACTTTACTTATTGCTTTTTATTGCTCTTTGTACTTTAGTAATTCTATTTGTCTAATTGCAGTGAAGTTGTTGTAAAATTGTAATCCTGATCAGCAAAATTGCAGTACTTAATCCCTGTAATAGTTGATGTTTTTTATATATTTAGTCAATCGGGGTAAAAAGTTTGTTTTTATTCCAATTTTTTTAAGCGATAAAAGGCCATGCATTGTAGATGTTTTGTTTTTGGTTTAAAAAAAATTTAATCATAATTTGATTATCAGTAATTATTTGATTATATATTTTACTTTTTTTTTAATTCCCTGAAACTTATTTGGATTTTTCGCCCCAACCCGAAGGTAAAATTATTCTAAAGGGTTGGGGAATGTTTACAGAATAAAGCCTTTTGACAGTAATCTTTTTTTTTATTAACCGACTTTATCACAAGGCCATGCACCTGTTATGATTTTATAGGAGACCTGGCCTATTTTAACCTTCTTATTGCAATCTCCTTTTATGTTTTTAATTTTTATTAATATTTGTTTAATTTATTTTCACATTGTGCTATTTTAGCCTTCTTGTATAGCTGCATACTACAGGTCATGCTATTGTTTCCTTGTTACTGGAAATTTTGTTGTGACAACCATTACAGAAAAAGGGGATAAAGATTATTGACGAGAATAGAAGAATTGGCTTTTCTTCATAGAATTTACAAATTCACAGATTTCAAACTGTAACATGCTCATTTAAACCCTGTAAAGTATTAGGTAAATTGGGGTAGAAAAACCACAAGGAGAAATGTGTAAAATTAAATCATTCTCTACCAAAAAACCATAATGCCCTACTCCAAATATACCTTTGTTGTTCACATGTTTGACTTTATAGATGCCAAAGGTTTAATTTTTAACTTGATCCGGTAACATTAACAATGGCACCCTCCACATAAGCTTTAGTTGTCGAATTGCATAGAGAAACTTTTCTTTAGAACGAAGTAGCAGCAGCTCTTGCAGAAGCTGGTATGTCACAGAAAAAAAATTGTTAAAACATTGTAGTTTGTGCTCCTCTGACTATAAACACTACATACCTAATTTATTTAGGCTATCCCATATTTGCTTGGAAAGGAGAATCTGAAGAAGATTTTTGGTGGTGTATTGAGAAATGTATTACTTATCAAGGTTGGACACCCAATTTGGTAAGTGGTTCAAATGTTTTTATGTTAACTTGAAACAACTTTTAGTATTATTGATGAAGCTTAATGATGTAGATAAGCGATAGTCTTTCTTCTAACCAGTCCAGTATGTTGACTTTGTTGTTATTTATTTTCAAAACTTGTTAAAGAAAGTACTTTTCATGAAAATGCTCATATTCTTGTGATTCTATTTTTTTTGTTTTTCTCTTCAGTTTGGCTATTAAAAAGTTTATAGTATTTCTTTGCTAATTCATGAATTGTGTTTATAGGTGTTGGATGATGGTGGCGATGCAACACATCTAATTTTAAAAAAGTATCCTGCAATTTTCAATCAATTAAAAGGCATTGTCGAAGAAAGTGTTACTGGTGTACACAGGTATGTGTATCATTTCTTGAGCATGAAAGTTTCATCAACATCATTTTGCAAGATGTTTCCACCTTTATAGAAGTAGAGATACTTTGTGCACACCTAACGCATTACCTGGCAGCATGCAGGATTTGATCTGCAGTCCCTGAAACTGGGAGCCACAGACAAACCCACTACACTACATGCAGCAATATGTTAGTAACACATGCAGTTAGCTTATCTGCATGGCAAGTATTTGGTAACTGTCATATACATGATTCTAGCTGTTGTTATAACTTTCCCTTTAAATCAAGTTTGAATTTTCTCCCCATTTGTGTTTCACAATTTGTTTTTCTTGACATTTCAGTTTTTCCAACAATTGTTTGATGATTTTAAACTGTCAAGAGTGCGATAATAACTCTAAAAAATCTAAACATCAACATTATGTTTTGTTAAGCTGGTAAAGTTATTTAAGCTTGTGTTTTCACAAGATTATGTGAAGCACGTTTTTTAGATCAAAACTGTTGAAACTTTGATATAATATATACTTTCTTATAAAACGGTTGAAAATGCTATCCAACAAAGCCTACGTATCACCATATTCTGCCTAAACCTTACTATATTTTATTATAAAATCCTCAAAAGTTACGAAGCTTAAGCAACATTGTACTTTTTAAGGACAACAATACAATCATACAATGCCTATTTGTGACTATTATAGCTATTTTGTTTAAAAATCATCAATTTGCAATTTAATATAAAAAGTTGAAGCATGGCTGTATAATTTAGAATACATAAAATCGGTAAATAAAGTTATTGAGCATTATTCTTAAAATTTTGGCACCACTAAGTAAAGTGATGACAAAAAAAATTAAAAGGTGTTTTTGAATAATTATAATAAAGGTAGCCTAATATGTTTTTTTCTAGTTTTAATCAAGCATGCATAAACAGGAATCTATTAAAAGTATAAAAATAGAATGAAAAAGTTAACCAAGTCAAATCGATCATTTAAACCCCACATTTAAATTATTTTTTTTAAAACTCGTTGCAATTTTTTGTATTGAGAATATTGGGTTTGTGGTGTATTATTCTATTAATTTTAAGCAAGTAAACTTTCACATATTTGTTTCAAATAAAGAATAATCTTATGGATGTCTTATGATCACACAGTATTTGATCCCAAACACAGATAATTTGATCATTATTCTTTTTATTATTAAGGTTGTATCAGCTGTCGAAAGCACAAAAGTTATCAATACCTGCCATGAATGTTAATGACTCTGTAACAAAGGTGATCTTTTTACCATATGGAATTAGATGTTGTTGTCTTTTTCCTGTTCTAGTATTTGTTCATTGGTTGTTGTTGTTGTTGTTTATTTGTTGTTATTGTAATTTTTAGACAAAGTTTGACAACTTATACTGCTGTAGAGAGTCAGTGTTGGACAGGTAATATTTTTGATTGAAATGTCAGAGCATGACTCACTACTTACCTGCTTCTTTATTTAGACTGTTTTAGGGGTGGTAGAGGGTAGCGGGTAGACATAATTTCTTAATTAAAAAGGGTCATAGTAAAACCTTCAGGGAGAGATGGTTTTTTTTTTTTTTGGGGGGGGGGAGTCAGCAGATTTAATAAAAATATTATAAAGTCTCATGTAAGCTGGAATACCTATAAGTAAGCGAGAATCATTTTTGACCATCAGAATTAGTGTTTTTGTACCGCTATTGGTATCCTATCACTGATAGTTTTAACTGTCGTTATTCTTGTTGGCAGTTTTAGAAATGTAACTTCAGCAAAAAAAACATTTAAACACATTGTATAACATGTGCTGAGCCAAACCCTAAAAAATATTTTGAAACAATCTCCAATCTTTTTAGTCTTAAGCGTACTACTGATGTGATGTTTGGAGGCAAACAAGTGTTGGTGTGTGGTTATGGCGAGGTTGGAAAAGGATGTTGCCAAGCACTGAAAGGGTTGGGATCTGTTGTCAATGTTACTGAAGTTGATCCTATATGTGCTCTACAAGCTTGGTAAGAGAACATGAATGCACAAGCTAAACCTGTTTCCGTTATTTATTGTATTGCCTTTTGTTTGTTCACTCATATTGCAAAGCAAAGAATGAGTGTTTGGTTAAAGGCAGCAAAATTTTATTGCTTACCATTTCTTGACTATGATGATTGGCCGAACGCAAAATATTGAAGATATAATGTAAGGTAGCTTTTTAATTTAAGCAGATGTGACAACGAATAGGTCACATTCGTGATTATTAAAAAAATGGCGGCATGTTATCGGTGGACGAAACGTGGTTTATAAAAAAAACATATATAAAAAAAGAACGTACAGGGTTCCCACACCTCCTCATAACTCCTCAAATCTCCTCAAATTCAAAAGGTTTCCTCAATTCTCCTCAAATGTTCTCAATTTTTTTTGAAATTTAGGTTTTCTTCTCAAATCTCCTCAAAAAAAATTTGACATTTGGCTATTTTTTATATAATGCTATTTTTTATGTTATTTATTTTAAATCACCACAATTTGTGGTTGCTGTGGTCTGCAAACATTACTTTTTTTTTGTTGTGTTTGTATTTGAAGCAAAGTTTGTTAGTTATCTTTTGTAAGAAATTATTGAGATGCCAGTCTGTGTGTTTCTTCATTTTTACAAGTGCAAGTTTTTCTCCTCAAATCTCCTCAATTTTGTTAACAAAAGCTCCTCAAAAGTCACAAAAATCTCCTCAAAAGTTCTCAAATCTTCTTAAATTTTGTTTTAGAAAAAGAGTCTGGAATAACATATATTATTTTATCGTAAAAAACGAAAATGCATGAAACTTGTAATGATATTTAGCCTAACTACTTATTTGTGATTTGATTAAAAAAGAAAGAGAATAGGCAACTTTTCAAACGACTATATATATATAATGTGGTAAAATATGCAGACAGTTGTTCAAAAAGTTCTGCTTGTAATTAGTTTCAAGTTTTTCGTACTCAACATTAATAGTGTGTTGGATAAGTTTTAGAAACAGTATGGCTGTTAAGGCTGCTGATCTTTCTATTTTTTATTTATTTATTTTTTTTGTTTGTTTAGTTGTAATTTTTTGTTTTAATGTTAGTATGGATGGTTTTCGTGTGGTGCGGATAGAAGAATCTATAAAGACGATTGATATATTGATAACCTGCACAGGTAGGGCGGTGGCAATCTTGTATACTTGTTAAGTATATCTTAAAGTATTATCAACTTTCTTACCTGCTCTTTTAAAGACGGTTTTCCACTTAAACAAAATTGGTTGAATCGACCTACGTCGGACGGTGCAGAAGTACGATTGTTTCCTACTTTTTGTCGTCCGACCATTTTCGTTTAAGTGGAAACCAGACTTAACGCTAATCGTATTTGTGAAGACTGTCATCAGTGTTGGCAATATTTATTACCGCATTTAACCATTTTATGCTGAATTGCAAGGATTACCGCCATTGAAGATGGGCGTAAGAATGAGGAGTGAGGCTGTCGATTTTATTCTAACTCCACTTTGTTATTGTTTAGGAAACAAGCATGTTATACGCCGTGAACATTTAGATCGATTAAAAAATGGTTGCATCGTCTGTAATATGGGACATTCGAATACAGAAATAGATGTGGTAAGTCTCTGTTCGTATTACTGTGTGAGTGACTAAACAAAAACCTGCATATATCGTATTTCGTGTTTCCGTTGCACGACTTTTTTCTAGCGCACAAACAGACAAACGGAATACGGCTATTATTGTAGAAACGTTTTAGGTCATCAGCCATACATAGGTTAGATAAACGGAAAGAGTTTTTATGAATTATTGATTTTGTCCTTTCTGATTAAAGTATAACGTTTATTACATTTGCCAATTACACTAATACTTTTTGGCTTTTCTTATCGATTGGCAACCCTGTCGTGCATAGAGGAATACTTTATATGTTTGATATTTTTGTAGGGTAGTTTACGGACTCCAGACCTGTCGTGGGAAAAAGTAAGATCACAAGTTGATCACATAATTTGGCCTGATGGCAAACGTGTTACTCTGCTGGCAGAGGTAAAGGCTTCATTTTTATTAAATTTATTATTTTCATTACTAAACAAGCTTGTTTTTCACCCGATTAAGAATGGTTCTGTACAACTCCATTCTCCATTCTCATGTGGCAACGTAAAAGTAGCTTGTTTACGTTTTTGTCAATGATTTGCAACTTGTTTTTTTCGCATCCAATCTAGTTTCTGCATTAAATCTAATGGTAAACAGAGTTAGCCGGGAGTGCAGCTTAAGGGGCCATGTAGTTTAGAAAAGACTAGACAGGGGGTGATTCTGCGAATTTAACGTTACTTCCTGTTGGCGTTTTTGTTAACAAGACATTTTTGCATGTAAAGCTTTTTTTGTCTATTTTAGGGTCGTCTCGTCAATCTTAGTTGTTCAAGCGTTCCGTCATTTGTTCTCTCTATCACCGCCACCACACAAGCAGTCGCTCTTATTGAATTATTTCGTGCACCGGTTGGACGTTACCAAAATGATGTTTATTTGTTGCCTAAAAAAATGGGTGGGTATAAATGTTTTAAGAATTATCTCTCATAGGCGTGGTGGGGGAGGGGCTGCTGTATCCACGCTATCTATATGTTTGATATATGAAAACTAGGTTTAGTTGGTTTATGTGAATTCTGTATACTGTATTCATGAAACCAATTTTCATAAATACAGTATATAGTCTCTCTAATTAACGCACGCTCCTAAAGGTAGACATCTGATTTACGGACAGATTCTGCCGTTGCAGTGTACGAATTTCAGTCAAAGTCTCATAGAAAACTTTCTAAAAAGCCGACAAGGAATTAGCGAACACTTAAATTAACGGACACGTTTTTATACAAGAAATGGGTATTTTGAACTTTTATACTTTATAATTAAATTGTCTTTAAATTGTTTTTTGTAGAGAAAAAAAGTGTTTATACTAGGATTTTTATTGTCGTTGCTATTTTACATTTAGAAACAGTACTATTTCGCTCTTTTTCTGTTTTTTTTCTTCTAACAAGTTTATGGCTTTTGTTGGACAATAAAAGCTGTGCTGAACCAGGATTTCAAGTCCACATCCTCCACGGTTCATCCTATTATTGTTATTTCTTTGTCTGGAACACTACCACTACTCCAATAGGCGGACACCTCTAAATAATGGGCTGATTTTTTTTTTTGCAACAACAGTGCCTGCTAATTAGGTAGACTACTTTATATATTTTGAAATTCATTTTCACTGGAAGGAAAAAAGCAAAGAAATTAAGAAATATTGAAAAACAAAGTGCTATTTGTCAAAGTTTGAAGTTTATAACTGTTTAACTGTCAAAGAAACAATTCTAAACTGGTAGATTAGAGGAATTTTGAAAAGGACACGATGCTGTTTATACATCAGGACATAAGGAAATTAAGAGAACCGAGACAGAAACAGAGTAGGTGAATGTAAAATACAATAAGCAACTTTTTTAACTATTACATAAGCTCAACTTCTAACCTCGAGGTTCCTTTAATTGACCATTTTTTTGTCGTTGACGAAACTTTTATCGAGTACGGAGGTAGAAGAAG
>JASGCC010000454.1:0-107715 GCA_030067915.1 Hydractinia echinata | reverse complement strand
TGCTTTGTAAGTTGTCTTTCTCCACACGATGGTAAATTGAAAAACATTTATACTCATTTAAAAAACTCGCATTATTGCTTGCCATTTTTAGTCGTTTTTAGTCTAAATAAATGATCAATCAAATATCAATTACTCATTTTTTCAAACGAAAGTTACATCTGCAATTTTTTTTATTATTGTTATTACACTTAACCTATACCATCGAAATAATAAAGTGGAATTTGGTTTTACTGAAACAGTTTAAAGTCAATACATACTTTCTCTCCTTTTTTAGTTTTTCACAGTAGCAATTTTTAGTTACTATTTATTAAACCTAAAACAATAAGAAACAAAATAATTAACAGACCGTAAAATTGAATTATTAAATCTACATGATATGCAGCTTAGTTATGCAACAATTTTTTTATATTACGGCCAAAATTTTTCACAGATTGTATAACTTGACAAGTTATCAAAAATTTTTAATGGTTGAACTATCAATCTGTTAAGGTATATTTTACCAGTACAACAAGGCAATGAATTTAATTAAGAGGCTTAAAATTTGTACACAAAAAGTACTAAAATACATTATCATAATGAAATAAAAAACATCCTTTCACTCATACTCTGTAGACTCTTTTTTGTAAGAACCAGTAAAAATTAAGCGACCTTTGATGTTGTTCTTTTCACATGAATTACTCTTCTTATCGTAACATTGCCATGTTTCCTCAAATAATTATTTATTTTTAAATAGCAATATCAAAACGTATTGTCACATGTGAAAGGCTTTAATAGAAAGAACAAATATAAAAAATAAAACAACATAATAGGTAACAAATGTGTTCTTCTTATCTTGACATGGTCATGTTTCCTCAAATAATTATTTACTTTTAAATGCCAACATTTAGTTTCCAAGTAAACTTTCAAAAACCTGTTTTATCAATATTTTGTGAAAATGTAGATAAACCACACGTCTTTAGAACTTTAAAAGAAAAAAAAAAGACTTTTAATAGAATGATAACCGGTTTATATAGCGTTTTATATTTATAAAGGTGTTATGTTAAGTAAAAAGCTGTAAGAAAAATACAGTGTGTACGAAACAGTGTCTATAAAGAAATTCCTTTCATGGAATTAACGATATTCTCTCATAACTTTCAATCGCTCTGTCCACAGAGATGTATATGTATTTAAAGGATAAGTTCCTTCTCAAATTAATTATAAGATCACGCAGCATTAACTGTTCATTTATTTCTTTAAAGGTTATCGTGTTTCGACCTCTTCTGCGTCAACTTGTTGGTATTCAAGTCTTTCTTGTTCATTGATTCGTTTACATCTATTAATGATTTTTTCCGTTCTTAATTTTGCGTGTAAGAGACGCATATTCATATTTATAATTTTAAAGTTAATCTTCTTATATGCAATATAATTTTCAGTTTCAACATAATCATTTTGAACAACAGCATTTAAGTTTTCCATTATAAATATAACTATGCAATCTAAAGAAAATATATATATTTTGTATAACATAATAATATAATTATAAAGAAAACAGTAACAAGATAATATTTCGATAAAACTATTGTGTACTGTAAGCGTAAGAAAAAGTGATATCAAATTTTTGATTTCTGAACACAACGTTATTGTTATTGCTAACAAAACTTGTCAACAGAACTTAGTAAACAAAATTAAAATGCGCTTATAAATTTATATAAATGTATCTATATAACAGAGACCCTATTCAAAGTTAGTTAAGAACTTCTTCTGTTTCTTCGATTTTTTCGACTTTTTGTTAATAAAGCCTGGTCTTCTCGCAGATCCTTGATTTAACGAATTTTGGAACGGTTCGGTGGAATGTGAAATTCGGTTGTCAATGTTGTTTGAGTGATGGTTATTGATTTTGCAAGGTCGTTTTTTGTCGGTGCTTTTAGAATGTTCACGGTCGCTTTTACAGGGGGTGGTATCGTTGGACCATTCTGTAGTGTTCCTTGCTAACCAAATACAGAAAGAGATTTCCATGCTTTTGCGGCTTAGATGTTTAGCTGTGCGAGTGGTTAGTGAGTTTGGAAAACCCGAGACGCTTTAAGTAGTAGGTGATAGTGTTCGCACAATACCCTCTAGCTCCTACTTCCATGGCGAAGAAATCGACAGACCAACCGTTTGCTGCAATGACATTCACTAAGGATGAATATTTTGTTGTTTTTGTGGAATGCCAACTGTCCATATTTTCCTCGCATGGACATGTTAGTTCTATAAGTATTACTCTTTTATGGCAGTTGGAAAATATAATTACATCTGGTCTTAGTGAGGTAATTGCAATATGCCCAGGAAAAGAATATGAGTTGTTTAGGTCGGATTCGACTTTCCAATCAGAGGCAAGATGTAAAATGCCTGTTGGCAAACTTTTCCTTTTGGCAGGTGCCTGGCCAGATTTTACAAAGATCTGTTTGGTGATGCGCTTTGGTGCGGTTGCTGGAATATCTGAAATGAAGGCATTTATTGACTCCACCAGAGTTTTTAACACAGTATCATGTCGGAAGGTAAACCTTCCTTGTGTCAAAGATATTTTACATGCGCCTAGAACATGGGATGTCGTGCAGACTATCTTACCGCATAAATGACATTTAGCTTCTGTGGTAATGTGCCAGCGTTTCAAGTTAGATGGGGATGGTAAGACATCGAACGTAGAAGCTAGGCAGAAAGAAAGTAAATTTGGGTGCATGGCAAGGATGGAGTTCCACGAGAGGTCTTGCTTTATGTATTTCTCCCATCTTGTCCACTGACCTTGTACTTCTAGCAGGATTGCTTTAGACATGGATAATTCGTCGTCGATTTGTTTGGACGTGTCACTGACCAGCTTTCTATATGCATGGCACTGCTTTGTTGCGGGTACTGCAGGGTGTTTAATACTGCCAAGTCCGCTTTTCCCAAATTGAGTGTGACCTGTGATTTTTTTTAAAGTGGAGTTCTGCTTCACCTGTTTGAGCTGCGTTTGCAGCTTTCCATGATCCTGAACTCAACACGGGTGCGTTTTGGGACACCAAAGGATCTCGCGAATCGCGCAAAAGCAAATGGCCGCTAATTTTAGAGGCTTTTAAAATATTGGTCAGACTTTTTATTGGTAGCGGGCAAGGCGAATTTGATGAGTAAAAGCATATGTTCGATGTACAGTTGTGAAGTTTCAGCCACTTTCTGATATAAGTGGAAACCTTTTG
Organism: Hydractinia echinata; assembly: GCA_030067915.1. Taxonomy (NCBI): domain Eukaryota; kingdom Metazoa; phylum Cnidaria; class Hydrozoa; order Anthoathecata; family Hydractiniidae; genus Hydractinia; species Hydractinia echinata. The sequence goes on along the minus strand of JASGCC010000454.1, from coordinate 104,524 downwards.
TTCTAACTTACTAGCTGCGCTCATGGATACTTCGTAAATTAGAAGGGACCATTGTATTCTTGGGATCAGCAGGTGTTGTAATATCCACAGTTTTTGCGTGCCCTGGAAAAAAGATTTGTCTATGACACGAAGGCCGTCTAATAATTTTGTGTGTAATTCGTCAATTGCTTTCCTATCAGAGATCGAGCCATCCATCAGGCAACCTAAAAATTTGACAGGCGTAGAATGAATTGATGGGATGTAGGGAGGAAACTCAGTTGGTTCTGGTTTAGTAACATAAAATGGTGCACAATTCATGGATCTCCCTTTAACTATGACGAGGCTATGGGATTTTTCCGCTCTGAATTCCATGCCTGCCCACTCGAGTGCCTTGGCACAACGCGTAAGAAGTGACTGAGTTCCAGAAACAGTTGGCGACATCAGGCTAATATCATCCATGAAGGCTCTGATAAGAGGTAGTGAAATTTTGTTTGACGTAACAAAGCCTGAAACAGTTGTAACAAGTGTATATTCTATGATGACATTGATTCCTGCCAGAAAGAGGATAATTGAAAGCGTGCAACCCTGAAAAATGCCTTTGAGGTGTTGATGCCAACTACTTGGGGCTTTTTGTGAGAAGGACTTGCTATATATACAATTTTAGCTGGATTTATAAATAAACAAATATTTCGAACTCACAATTATATAAACACTAGTCGATAAGGCCCGTGGAAAAATCCACTTAGGCAAAAGGCCATTAAAAAATAGGTTGCTTTAGATGTTTTGCTGACGTCAGCAGTGCATATACAAAAAAATATTCTTAAAATCTTACACAAAATGTCAAATGTCAAATCTTACACAAAATAAAAAAAGAACAGCTTGCAAGGTGCAAAATCTAGTTGATAAAAAGTTACAACAACGACACTCACAACATCGACACTCACAACACCAATACTCACAAAACCGACAGTAAGAGCACCGACCGTTACAACACCGACAGTCACAACATGCATAATAACAATGTCAGAAATAACGTATCTCAAATATGTACATCTTACAAGTGATTATGTTGAAAACTCCCAGTATTTTATTCTGAAATGTCAAAAAGTTGGCCTGCAAGAGTAGCCCAAATCAACAAAATAAGTTCTTTACACATTTTAAATATTGTCTTTCCCTTAAAAGCTTATACAAAAATATGAAAAGCCATAGTTTAGAAAACATCAAATTTAAATCTGCAAAAATCAGTCATTTAAGTTGCATACCATTCTCTCCCACAAAAATTTACACAAAATGTTTTAGTATGATGATCCGTACTGCCCTTTACCAACAATTTTGAACCTAAATGTCAAAAAATCGATAAGCAAAGAATAAACTTGAATAAAAAAAGATCATTATTTTGGAAACATTGTATACGGTTCGTAAACAAAAGTTTACACAAAATGTAAAACAGATTGGTTTTTGAGAAACACATCTAAATCAACAAAAATAATTTCATCCAGCATGTCGTATATTGCCATTACCCATCAATCTTCCACAAAAAGGTTATGAAACACATCAAAACTTAGTCATTTCAGTGCATACAGTATCGCCCATTAAATTACAAAATCAGAAACAAAACAATAAAAAATAACTTAACACACACACTTTAAATTCTATAAAATTCGTTCCACTTGTCATATTGCATGTGGTCGCCCTTGTAAAGTTCACAGGTAATGTGAAAAAAATTATACTCTATGGGCATAAAAATACATCCTACTATCCTGCAAAAGTTCAAGTCTTTGAAAGATTTTGTAGGTAGCTAGCTAGCTTGTTACATCATAATTCGTGCTCATAAAAGAAGGGAAGTTTGGACACTATAGTAGCTAGCTATAGATAATTAAAAAAGAGGAATAACAACAGAAGTCATTGGTTAGAGCTAGCCATGGGATGGGAAGCTGGACTTGGAGGCTAACATTAGCTAGCTAACAGTAGCTAAGACACCCAGTTAAATATACTTAAACTGGGAGCACTTAGCTAAAACTAAAGCTAGCTATTTATGCTTAGTAAAACACATATAAAGAGAAACAATAGTAATGTAAAAATAATAACATTACAGTGAGCAGTGAGTTCAACAAACCAAAGTTTTCCGTTTGTTAGTCCGCTAACATCTTTATGTAGCATTTTGAATTTTAGGACAATACATTAGTTACGCGCCAGTGCATCATGAATTATGCAACAAAACGTAAACAAATATGGCTACATACGCGGTAAAATATAAAAACTGTGGCTTTTCCTGGAAAATGCGAGTCTGCTTGCTCCAGCGACAAAAACCAAACGTCTAAAAATATCAAAGTTCTTACTATTTGTGATTTCAAATCCACTTCAAACTCTAGCCTTTGTTTTCTACTTCTAACTTTACTTCACATCTGGCTCCACTTCTCACTTCACTTTTCTACTTCTTCACTTGGTCTCTTTTCTTTTTAAATATATAGCTATGCTTTTTTGAACCACTTTTTTTCCTTTTTAAAGGGATCGTTCTTCTGTGCTTTTTCTAGGTGGCCTTTATTTTCTACTTCTAACTTTACTTTACTTCTAGCTCCACGCAGCTCCACTTCTGACTTCCAACTTCACTTTTCTTCTTCTTCACTTGGACTTTTTTCATTTTAAATATGCTTTTTTGAAACACCTATTTTACTTTTTTCAAGATTTCTTTTGTGGGTTTTTTTGGTGGCGAGAGGACACCATTTTTCGAAAGTTAGCCGTTAAATTTATTTCAGCAAATCAAACTGAGTCGTTTTCATCACGTGATGTAAACAAAGTAAACCCGCTAGCAAAATGGACATAATTTTCCCGGCGACTTCAAAGAGAATTTCGGCGACATCAAAGGAAAATGACGATATCCACTATGCCCGTCACATACACTCCGTATTATTATATAAGATAATTTAATTTTAAGGTGAATAAAGTTAAAACTTTGTAGCCCTTTCAAATTTATAGAACTTTATTCTACTAAATTCACTTTCTTAAAGCCCAGTTAAAGTTCACAAACTGAAAGCCAGGGTTGCCTTATAGGTATTCTGTTTGCAGGAATTATATATTGTCTCATTTTACTTAAGACAATCAATATTTATGTAACTGTACATGTATATTCAGTTGTGCAAATTATATCTTCCTTATATTCATGCAACTTTATTTAAATAATATTTTATTTTTAGGCAACCTAAAAATGTCACGTTATGAAAAGTTTTGCAGTGAAAACACTGCTGCTTTAGCACGACTATCGTCTGCAAGCGAAACATCAAAAACAACAACAGCAGTTACAACATCAGTAACAACGTCCCTTGCAACCGACGTTACCACAACAACTACAGCTACAACAACGACAAGAACAACAGCTGCATCAAGTCAGGAAACCTTAGTAATATAAGGTACACTTTTATTACCGTTGTCTATAAGTTCTAATTTTCTCACATATTCTCATCACATTGGTGCATTGAAAAAAAATGAGTCTTATATTTATATATTTAAGTTAATTTTTATATAGTATATTCTTTTCCGTATTTTAGGATCTATCTTACAAAGCATACCTGTGGTATCGTAGAGGCAACCAAGGACCAAGGTCAAGGGCGTCATACCTTGTGTGGCGTCGCCTTAGGGACAGGGACCGCGAGGGCTTCCGCTGGCGGGAGCAGCCTGGGCATCCTACTCGCGAAGAAGGAGCAAAATCGATCCTGATACAACAGGGGATGTGTTCTATTAAGGTGGAATATCGTTGATCAGTAACCACTTTAATATGTACTTTAAAATCCTTTAATTGATTTTCAAATATTCCACTCTCCTGTGTGTCAGTGATCGATATTACTCGCGTTTCAATTGTATTTATCTTTTATTATTTTATAGTTCCATAATTTTCCCAGTTTTGACATGTAGCATGCATTAAATTTCATCTCTTTGTCAGTCTTCTCTCAAAGTTTGCCTGTTTTTTTTTAGTTTCGCATTAAAGTCAATTTTCTCAATATTTAGTTTTAGTCACTAATATGCCACTATCATCAATATTTTGCAGATAAAGTAATAGTGTTTGTATAGTCTGATGCATAGTTAGTATCAATATTTTTAATATTTATAATTTATTTCAAAAAATTTGATACTTAAAAAACTTTTGTCAAAAATTAAGAAACTCTGTTTGTAACCTATTTTTTTTTAGTCCCTCACAATTTTATTTCTCTTTATGATAAAATTACATAGTATCATCCGTTTATTCGGCTTGATACCTTGAAAATTCAAACATACGTTATTTTATATAATTTTGTTTTGGTCTATTTCTATAGCGAGAGACCGCCGCTCAAAATATATAATATATATATAATACTATTTCGGCTATCGGAATTCCCTTATTTCCGATAGTGTGTTGGTCAAAGACATGTCGATATCAGATATGTTAACATCCCGCCGCAATGATCTTGATCCACGCAGGCGGAGTAACGAAAAGCAAATTTTAGTTCTGACAAACGTCATAGCGATAGACGTTGGTATACCACGTTTAACCCACCGTGTGTAGAAAACACCAAAGGTGTAAAAGAACCATTTTCAACCTGCAAAACCCTTTTGTTGTATGACCTTTTCTTTTCTTGCTCATTTCTTTCATAGCAATGTTTGATTTCTGTGTTCCTATACCTCTGGGTGTTAAGGTCAAAGACACTGACATCGCAGAATACCCGTTGGCCAGGAATCCAGAAACCAAGTGCGCTTACATCTAATCGAGCTCCATTGGATGTGATCGCACTTTTCTGGTCAAAGCGTTCGTTTTGTAGTGGAGCAAGCATCGGTTCAATTCGTACGTCTTTACACACTTCTTTCAAAAGCTGAGCAGTTATATCACGAACTTCGTTATGATGTTGTGTGACAAACCCACCCTTTTTGCAGGATAACGCATGAACAAGATCAAACTTTGAGCCACATGCACATTCAAATGGTAACCTGGGTAATTCCCAGTTATATCGAATTCTCAATGCGTCGAAAAACTGCTCCTTTGTGAGGTAGTAACCACCCTCTTTTATTGGTAGAGTCATCAACCAGTTTGACGCACCTATTTCCTGATTTGCTTCGTTCTGCCTCTTAGCACTTTCATCCATTTGTGACAACAGTCCTTGTACAATGCTTTGATGGCTTTTATTTCTCTCAGACTTTATTTGGCTTTTCGTTTTGCTGATCTCGTTCGCATTTCACGGTGGGCCATTTTGCGTATAAAAATGCTCAACACGGATATTTTTACCGGCCCGTGACTTTCCTTATGACAGGTCACATGAAGTAATACCGTAAAAACACCCTCCCTCCCGGAACATATATATTCAATGCGGACAAGCGCGCAGAAAACCCACGGAGGAGTATTATTCAAAAAAGAAATATGGCTGCTCAATGACCGAGCGATTTGTGTTTTGAAGATCTCTGCAGAAAGGAAAACAACAAGAATATGTGATTAGCAAATAACAAATGGGTATATTACTATTATTTTATGGCTGTTGCTTACCAATATCACGAAAAGAAGATTAGATGAAGAAAACCCGCTTTTAGCTGCTGATATGTATATATATTGTGTTGTAGAAGTAGGGAAAATAACCTTGCATGGCGAGAATAAATGCATTTGGAAAAAAAAACAATAGGAAATAGCTGTGCTAAAGAGATATAATGACAGTAAAATGTTATACAAAACCTTATACAATGAAAAAATAAATGGAACATAAAGTAAGAGTGAAAACTTCTTCATAACATAGAATGGGATATGGTATAGCAGCCTAGCTAGCACCACCGCCGTCACATCATATCAAAACTTTACTTTTAAAAAAAGTAGCCTAGCTGTGAATATTAGCTTGTATTGTCAAGGATGAAACTTTTCCCCATATACTCGGATTTCCGGATATTTGAATAAGAAAGGCGCCTCAGCTCAAGATCCTCGAACAAGTGTTGAATATTTCCGGATTTTGAAAAGTATCAAGTTTCACCGTTGACTGTACAATATAAAACTAATCCCTCTAAAATATATAAACAAAAGTTTTGAAACTAAATATAGAAATATACCGTTACTTCTCAAAAATTCTTAAACGTGAAGCGATATATCATTCAGAAATAAACAATGCGAAGATATTCTCATTGTTTCACAGTATTTAGTATACGTTTTGCGATCGAGGACGTCAAAGTGCTGCAGCGGTCTGAAAAATTCAACGTGATCATTGCACCTAGGCTCAGTGGCAATTCGGCTACTATAAAAACACTTTATTTCCTTTAGATCTAAAAAAATATTTTTTCTCACAAGGTATAATACTAAAAATGATTATTAGCCTGTCAAATTGCTTCACCTTTACTGACGGACAAAATATAATCCAAAAACGTTTTCAACCATCTATGTTCATACAGTATAACAATAGGAATTTAAAAAAACTATACGAGAAAAAAATTCCCGCAATGAAATATAACCACGATCAGTACTAAAAAAATATTTAACAGTAAAAACATGAATAAATTTCTAAGAGATGCAATTTTTTAAAACATTTTGAGGTAAAATCCGCATCACAACAAATACTCTTGAATACCATATGCATAAAAATGAATACTCTTCTGAATAACATTGAGATACAAATTTCAAGGAATAAATAGAACACGTTTGCGAAAATGACCAAAGTTCGCTCACACAAAAAACAAGAAAAACCGTATATAAAGGTCTTTTGTCATAGTTAAAATGTATTAAATTTTGCGCATATAAATTTTTCATTCAGTGGTACATATTTTTGCAAAAGATTCACAAAATTAGATATTGTTGAATTATTTTGTGAAAATAAATATACAAAAATATTTCAAAAACGTGAAGATCGCAAAATTAGAAAAAATTCTCTCTGAGGTTATTTTTATCCGATTTATCTTCTTGAAGATAGTGCATAAACTGTGACATGAAATATTTGATCGCCCTTCGGAAATATTCAAAATAAAAAGTTCGTGAAGTTAAATACACAAAGTCATAAATACCAAAATTTGATACCAGCGAAATTAAATACGTTTTAACTATATTTTTTAAAGACAAGGAACCTTTGGGGTTTTCTTTTCTTTTCTTTTCCTGCCCAATAGCGAAAGTACCCCAAGTACAAAAGAAATCTACTCAACATGAAAATGAAGCTGTACTTAGAATCAATAAAAACTAAAAAACAAAACAAAAAACTAAAACTAAAATTACAACTTCAAATCTTCATAGATTTTAGACATGAATGAACTTTCACATAACTTACACTTTGCTTCGCTAGCTACAAATTTCAATGCACATTTTTTGCAACTTTCACTGTCTTCGTCTGGTATGTATTGTGTACCTCTGAGTTTGTACGTAACTTTATCGTAGCCTTTTTCACGCAAGTGTATCAATTGAATATATTCGTGGCGAAAAATTCTGGGCCATCTACATTTGAAAGTTGTGTTCTTAGCATACTTTGCGATCATTTGATGCTTTTGCTCACGACCTTCCATGCTATTGCATCCAAGACCAAATTTGTAAGCATGCCAAGTTTTTTCGGCATGAACTGGAACAGCATTGCAAAGTGTCCAAAGACTGGGAGAAACACTGACATCGTAGAAACAAACTAATTTGAATAATAAATCACACTGTACTTTCAATTCTTGTAATAAACTTTCATTGAAATTTTCCACTCTAACGGAGTAGGAAATAACATTTCTTAAACAACGGCATTGAAAATGAATTTGATGCAGCCGTTTCTTCATTTCATCACTTTTAACCTCTCGTAGTACGAACATACACATTTCTGGAAAATTCTTGAGAAACGCCACACTTTCTTTACCCCGAAACCGATAAGTGAAACTACACTGATCTTTCTTTTTGTTCTCGTTGAACCAAGTGATAATCTTCTTTGCAAGGAAATTACAATTCATTTTAGAGCGAATAAATTCAACAAACTTCGGGAATGTTTGATTACATGGAATTTCAGAAAAGATTTTAAATGAACCGATAGGATATACTGCCAAGACGAGAGCAAATATTTTGATGAAATGCTCTTTTACAACATTGTTTTTTAAATGCAGGGGTTCAGCTTTCGCTTTGTCAATATACTGTCCTACCAGTGGTTCGAATTCTTGTCTGGATTGCAACGTTTTGGATATGTACGATGTTAACATAGAACGCTTCGTGAGACTGTTTCCTTTACTTTTCTTCTCAATTTCATTTTTCTTGACTTCAATCTTTTTAACATCTTCAATCCTTTTTTCATAATCAAATGGTTTCCACTGGTCGCCATATGAAAAGTTCATGTTTGCTGCATTATCTTGATTAGCTGTACCAAATGTGGTAAAATAATATGAAGAATTTGTGAGTTCACCAGCAAGAAAAGCTAACATCTTCATGTCGTTGGGAAGTTCTCCCAGTGAAAATTCTACTTTGTGGACTACATCATTGACATTGATTGTGAATACAGTACTTTCCAAATACTTTATATCTGCAATAACTTTTAAAACAAATTTCCGAACAGTCGATGAACTCTCTTCCACGTCAGCACCAAATAACAAATAATTTTCAGAACTACTACAAATCCGATTTCCGACATTTAAAAACGAAACCAAGAAACTCATACCGCATATTGGGGCACCATCACCACCAATGGCAAGAACAAACAAGAATGAATCTGGATCTTTTTTTTTCATATTCTCAAACACAATTAATTTATCTTTCCGGCATTCATTTGCTAAGAGATAAAACTTAGCTAGCCTCAAGATGTATTCATCACAAGAGCGATAATTTCCGGCTACCGGTTCATCTGACAATGTTGGATAAACTTCATGTAAGGTTCCAATATCGATTGAATTGATTATTGACGCAAGATGTGGATATAGCACATAATTCGCAAGTTTCATTTTACCATTCAAAGAATTTTTATTGGCTTTTCGGATGGCTCTATATTTCGCTTTTCCCATTACGTTATGGCTATAATAGACACTGAGTGACCTCAAGACATTTTCAGAAGATTTATAATAATCATTGTTCCAATTTTTAACAATGTTATTAGTAATTAATTTCACAACGGATGGTTTAGAATCTAGGATACCTTTTGCAACTACATTTGAAGGAAATTTTGCACATAGCGAATCAAGCGTGCCAAAGATTACTGGGTCTGAATTTTCTTTAGTGCCTCCATGTATGACTGTACAGACATCTATTGTTTCCTGACGACGACAATGTTTAGCGGATCTGTTCACCTCTTTACAGGATGGATTGTGTTTTCTTTTGAGTGAAGTAGCCTTGCTAATTGAAAAGCTTCCTTTCTGTAGTTCTGAATCAACTAAAGTTTTCTTATTAGCTAATGAATTTTCTATATCAATTAATCTACTCCTCTTCCGGTTGCACTGCTGTCTTTTAGCATCAATCTTATCACTGAGTAAAGTAACTTCACTTTCAAGCTTTAAAATTTCCGAACTCCTATACTTTATTAAACTTTGTTGAGTCAATATTTTTGAATCCATTGTTTTAATTTTTTTCAAATTAGAGGTAAACTGCCCTATTTGCGAAAATTTGGCGTGTTCAGCTTTGGATTTACCTTTTGGGGGCATATCATAGAACAACAAAATTAAACAACCAAATTATTAAAAAATAAGGTCAATAGCTACACACATTACCATACTTGTTGGTGACTTTGTAACTTATTTCCATGACCATTGTTTTCGTACTAACTTTGTACGTCATAACAGCTAATTTTGAACCCGAGACAACAATATCACCACTCACACCATTCTTCAAATTTTTGTGAAAATTTTCGGACACACTAACTGAGCACAATTTACTCAAATGAAATTTTAACGAACCAAGATGATCGAAGGTAATTTTAATTTCTTTTATGATGTTCTTCTTATCTCTTTTGACCTCTATCACACGACCAAACAATGTTTTGTAGTCTTTGATTGCTTTGTATACTTCCAAAAATACAGCTGGCGGAATTCGTTCCAATACTGAAATTCTGAAAGGACTTTTTAAAGTTGCTCTTGCATTGATTTTGCGGCGAATGCTAGCAAGCACATTGTCAAGATGAAAGTTTATTATTTCTACGTAAGAAATGCTTTTCTTTTCCAAGGCTACATAGGAATTGAAATCACCACGTTCCATTCGAAACAAGTCTTATAACAAGTCTTATAACACCTAAAAGAGACAACAACTGTTCAACAAAAATGGCTGCCGTGACGCACCAAGGAGTGAAATACCCTGATATTGCTAGCTCATTTAGAGAGAATAATTTTGGAGAAACAAAAATCTAAAACAACAGAAAGTTGGTACAACTACTGTAGTTTCAGGAAAACATCGACTTAGAAGTGGAAAAGCGAAGCTGGTATCATTCTATACTCCATCTCTATGACCTACCAACAGAAAAAAGTAAAAAATTCCATAAAAGAGCTTGCTGAAATAGAAGACTTACCGACGCTGAAGTATCAAGTGTTTATATTCAACGAAAAGCTTGTGCTTTCCTCTGTTTGAATCAAGAAATGTTATCGCGCTCGTATACGTGTAAAACGAGTACCAGATCTTCAAAGTTTCTTGCAAATCGTTTCATATTACGCGGACAGAAATGTGCCGATTCGAAATTTCCGGGCCGATTTTGATGGACGATTTAGTTAAGCATTTTTCGGGTCGTTTTGGCCCACCGTGTTTTCATTTTGTCTAAGAAGAATATTTACGAGCTCCGTCGTCATTTTCCGAGAATTCTCGTATTCTGTGTCAGAAACATTCTCAAGGATTTTTATTCCTAGGCCTCAGAGACGTGGTGTCAAGGAAATTAGCTCCCTCTCTACATCGTTTACAATACGACCACCAGTAATCGCCGGCAGCAGTTGGTGTCTTATTACACTTTCCACTGGTCGCAGTAATGATGATAGTAATGATGATGTTGATATCCACTAACATAGCAAGTGTAAGCTGCTTGTGGTTCGATAACAGCAATTTTGGAAAGAAGTGTGATTTCCTTCACCCATTTCGCGACAATGTCTTCAACATACTCTTTTCGAAAAGTCTCACTGCCAATAACTGCTCCGAGATGTTGTTCTCCTGTACATGTAATTTGGATATTTGTTTCTTTGAAGTGTGTTTTTGCTCCTTCAATGTTCTTATCTTTCACAATTAGCCATGATTTCTTTGGCAGTGGTTGGTAACCAAATTTGTTTGCAACCTATTAGCGTATTTTTGTTTTTTCTTTATACTGTTAACCCTATTCGGTCCAGGGTTTTTCGAACATTTTTCATAGGGTTGTTCAAATTGAATCAAACTTGGCACACTTATAGTACGTCATAAAAGGAACAAAATGGCAGCAATAAATTTTTGCTTGTGTCAGCACATTTTCGGTGACGTCATCAGAAGCTTGAAATTTGTTTAAAATGCCACTATCTGCTCAAAGTTTAAATACTTTTGTTCCAGAGCGAATTTTGACATTCTGTTTGAAGTTTCTGAAAGCTAAATAAAAGTTATTTAACATATTTTCCGGTTTTTACGTAGATCGCATAAAGGATTGCCAAAAATCCGTTTTTTTCGATTTTCGGGTAAAATCCGACAAAATGGGGAAATCGGGTTAATCACGTGTCCAAATTTTGCAAAATGATTCTTATTAATAAAACAAAGTTGTGTTGCAAGTTTCAAGTTCTAAGGATAATCCTAACAGGAGTTATTAAATTTTCCCCATTATAAGGATTTCATAGAGACATTTAGGGGTAGTTTCAAGTAATGGCCAATATCAAAGCCTCTGAAAGGTATGGGACCTAAAAATTTGGCATGCAGGTGTCTAATAGATAAATATTGAAACTCAGCAAGTTTCATAGCCATATAACATAGCAATAAGTAATAAAAAAAACCCGTCAGTGGGAGCGGAATCCGAACCTATCAATTTTGTATCTGCATAAGTGTTGATTTGTTCCCTTTTTTTGTAGATAACATCAAAAATGAGTTACTACCTTCAAAATTTTATGCCTGTTTTATGTAAGGTAATTTTTTTTATTCTACATAATTCCCTTCGTCACTGATGGCTTAACCCGGCGTTTCGACGCCAGGTCTCCCGGCTAGTCCAATTTATATAAGGTACAAAGAGAAAGAGAACAGCAAAAACCAGGTCCTGAAGTGCCATCAATTTATATTAAATTGTATCATCTTCCCTGCGCATCTGTCACACCAAAATATGGTATAGGAAACAGCGACCTAGTCGAGAGACATTTTGACAGTGGATATGGTAGTTTTTTTTTTAATATTTTTGTGTAGTTAAACGCATATAGACATTGTATTTCGAAACTTTACTACGTTCCTTTTTATACTTGTTATAGGGTTTGCTAGACCACGTTATGTCATTGTAACATGAAAAATTAAAAAGATGTTAAATATTCACTTAAATGAAGAAGAATTCGATGAACTATTACATGACTTCTATGGTACAAAATTATGGATTTTTTACACTCTCAACTGGTGGACTGTACCGAAAGGTTAATATCACTAATCCATTGGATATTAAAACAATGAAATACACCGGAACCCTTATTGTGGCCAATGCTAATGAGTTTCTAGAACATGCAATCAGTACTGTTGAGGCTCGTTGCAGGAACCTTATAGGAGGTTTAATACCACTGCATCGTCTTCTGATTATGCACTTCAACCATCAACATCAGTTTTAACTACGAACGTTTTAAGGTCAACTGTGAGTACTAACGCAGTCCGTCCAATATTTGCAAGTCCAACTAATTTAAGGACTTTGGAAACAGTTAAAGCAGTTAATAATGCATCAGGGTTAAATAGTCAGCGTCGAGAAAACCTTTTGTCCCAAGCTTTACTAAGCTATTCAAGAAATAACCTGATACTATTTGAGATTGAACGAAAATTTACTTTACTCTCGCTGGATTCGGAAAAGCAGCTGCTTTTTACAGATGCATCTGAGCAATATCAAGATATTTCCATTTTTTGGATGAAGAAGGTTATGACCGTTGTGGCTTGACAAAAGAATTTTATTCCTCATTTTGTGTTAAGTTTTACCAATCAACCCAACCTGTGCTAACAAATGCTGAGCTAAAGGCAGTTGGCATGATTCTTTTGCATGGCTTTTTGTTGACTGGATATTTGCTATTGATGATTAACAATAGTCAGTTATTCCTTATCTTGTTTGGCAAAGAACCATCTTTTAACAGAATAGGAGTAACTACGTCGCAATGCAGATATAACTAGCCTTTTAAGACGGAAATGTTAATGAAAAAGGAGGTTTCTCTCCAAAGGTGAAACAAACAAACAGATCGTTTTAAATGCAAAGCAAATGAGTTGTTATGATAGCCCGATCAAGATGTCTCTGGTTAGACTATTCTCGATGTATCAAAGCATGTATTTACCATCTCCCAGTACAATTGATGATTGCACAAAAACATTTCAGAGTTTATGATGGTTAAAAAGCCATACTACACTTTGCAAAAGATGGCTTTAGGGTTAAAGGGGAAAAGTGAACTTCCTTACCGTGAGAAATTAAAACCATCTGGTGCGGCTATTCAATTCCATGTTGTCACCACGATATAGTGATGACTATTGAAGGGGTGTTTGATACAATGTATGTGGATTTTAACAGAAAAGAAAGTTTGTAAAAATGGTTCCTATTGCACATGCACTTCGATATTGCACTTATTAAGATATTTTTTACGTAATGAAAGCTTCGTCAATGGAACCAGATTAGCTGGGGTTGTACTATGAGTTAACTGTATAGTTTTTTGTATAAAAAAAAATAGGGATTTGATAGATTCTCCAATCCCAACAAATTCTAAAAGGGGTTAAATCCTAAGCTATTTCAGACTTCTTTCTGTACATATTTTTAAAAATATTTTGTCTATTTTTTATAGGATTTTGATTATTTTTTTTGAGCAGAAGTGCAAATTTCTTTGTGACATAGGAAACAAGATTGTTGATAAATGGAAGAAATCAATGAATCAAGCTTTTGAAATTTCAAATGATAAAATCGTCAGAAACAACGAATACAACAAAGTAAATGTATGACGAAAAGGTTAGAGTCCACAACATAAATATTGGTGATAAAGTTCTTCTACGTAATCTGTCACAATCAGGTAACAAGAAGTTCCACAACTATTGGTAAAATGTGGTTTACAAAGCGAAAAATATTGATGCTAATGTGCCTGTATTCACTATTTGAAATGGATCAAAAGTAAAAAGACGGCTAGAACGAGAACCAACGAGCCAACGGCCAATTTATCAGATTACCTAGAATAAATAGTCCCTACGTTCCCAAGCTACCGCGGAAGAATACAACACGAAATCACTAAACATAATGTTTGATGAATTATTATGTATTCTCTTAGTACAAATTATAGGGAAATTTTAAATAACTCGTATTTATAAACTCGTATTTGTATTTCTACTCAACAAATAGCAGTAGCACTGCACATACTGGAACATAGTTTCATTTGTTTATTATCTGGCACACCAATTATGGTTCCAGAGGAAATCAGCCTAACAGTCCTTAATCCGGCAATATACTATATTGATACGTTACAAGATCAAAAGGAAGTTCTTCATCATGTAAGTAAAACTTAACACTATTTTGATAGAGCTACATTTATTTTTGTTTTCTTTTGTGTTTTGTTGTATTAATTCTTATTTTATTTAGTTCATAAGCGAACTAACTGCAACCAAAAAAGACAAAACTAAAATTCTACCATCGTACGATGAAATAGCTCATGCAATTGTAAAGACGAATGGGCCTGTCATCTCGTATAGAAGCTTTAAACAGACAACATCAAGAAATTATCGATCTGTGATGCTATCAGAATACACAAATGTCGTTCATGATTTGATAAAAAACGACTGTGGACGCATCGTTTCGGTAAGAACTCTGGGCGCGACAAAAGATTCTAACTTCTATATTAAAGGAGAAATCCAAGTTTTGCCGCATGCTCTCCAGTCTGGTTTGGACAAAGAAGTGTACGGAACGAAAAAGAATGCTAACATACCTAAATGTGTTTCGGAAAAAACAATTAATGTTGTGTTAGATAAGTAAATTCTTCTTGAGTATTTAAATAACGTGGGTATTTTAGAAGTCATTATTCAACCAAGTCTTATCCCAGAGGAGGTTGTGACGGAGACGTTTTTCACAATAATGGCCTTCATGGCAGGGATAATGTTTACCTTCTCACTTTAGAATTCGTAATGATGACGTGAAGTTATTTTGTATTTTTATACGCGAATATTTCCGTCATAGAGACTTCAAATAACAAAGCTGAAAAAACAAATAAATAGATAAAGAAAATAAAATGCGAAGAATTTTCTAACTTTAAAGAATGGGTGGATAAGTCAGTCTTTCCTGGAAAACCACCACATTGGGGTTGCTAAGTTATGGATTTAGCGTAGAGAAGGGTAAGTGAACGGCGGTGGTCAACATATTCCAAGGAAGACGGACTGATAAACCATTAATAAAGTAGATAATGTATATTAATTTACTACTTAGTTTTAGCTACTTATTTTTTTGTTTTGTTTTGCGGTACATTTTTTGCGATTAGAAAATCTAGTTTGCATTAATCCGGAAATTATTTGACTCAAAAACTTCTTTTGTTCAGGTCGTTATGTCGTCTCGACAGACTTTTGTTTTTGATCCACAATACATTGAAAGGATCCTCTACGTTCTGAAATTTCAAGCGGCTTTAATATGCATGTGAATGTTGTTTATTAGGAAATATTTTTACTGACTGATGTCATTCTTTTGTTAGTAGTTATTTATTTTATTTTATTCTCATGTATTACGAGTGTACGTGCACAAGAAACTTCCATGATTAGCTCTTTATATTTTTACTCACGCAGTGATCTCCCTGCGCTTTCATTCTGCTGTCCGTCTGTGATAACTACAGACTTAGCGGGACTGATATTGGGCCAACTACGGAATGTTGGGTAGTATAACACAGACTAGGCATTGCCCGTGGAAAGAATAGCAGGTGTGCCCGTTGTTTCAATATGCCATTTCATGTTTCTGTAGCACGTTGCCTTTTCTGTAATTTCGTAACGTTTTTTCTCGTGGACTGACAATCGAAGTTCAAGCATTAAGTCTTTATCATGCGGAACCGGAAAGAAAACGCGCGTAGCCACTTTGATCACAAAAATACGATTGCGAAGTCGGATGCCTTATTCATTAGGCGCATGGCCTAATGCATAAGGCGTCCGACTTCACATGTCATCCGATGATAGTTCACATGTCATCCGACAGAAAACCCCATACTAATGATACCCATAATCTGTCTCTGCCTAAAATGATAGCACAGTAGCCTGTGAAATCTGTAAGCTACAAAAACAAATGCAATATATTTTTATCGAACTTGTGGTGACGGGCGAATTCCTGTGGAATTTCAGCAGGTTAATGACTAATTTAATCAGCCCTCTAATGAGCGGTGTAAATTAATCAAAATATTTTCCTTAGCGCGTCATTGTAACTTGCACTGCAACTTCTAAGTCAAATTTTAAGTATGCCAATAAGAAGAAATACGGTGCATTTTGTGTCAATTGTTATCAAAACGGCAGCCGTAAGGTTTTTAAATGATAATAGTTTATCAATTATTGTCAGAAGACCTCAATAATTAACATGAATAGCCAATAATTATCATTAACACATTTTAAGCCAAATTCTCTAAAGAGATCAATTAATTGACCGTTTTTGGCTAAAGTCAATGAAATTAACGACTTTCCCAACATTAGCATGCCCTAAAATATTTTTTACGGCTCCCGAACAAACACATCGCAAAATGATGCAAATCTAACCGACCATGCATATTCTAATAATAATAATGGCTTGAAGGAAACTGAACGAGGGATTACAACGCTCAACGAAAGGGGGAAAAGAGGGAAGTGACGGAAGAATGACGGACTTCTTCGTGGTCATTGCTCACGGCCACGGAGTTGTATTATGCAAGCAATATTCATGAAAAAGGTTTATAATACAGCAAGCTGCACTGAAATATGTTGTCTACAGGGATGGTGGGGTTGTAAATAAAACTGGGATTAGGCTCCCAGAAGAAGGTGCTGAAGACAGTAAATGTGGTAATTAACACTTCTTAATACAAAATATGGCGTAGATATCGAAATCCTTAATGGTGGTAAATTGAAGGTGAAGTGCGTTGTGCATTTTAATTGCATAATTGGTAGAATAAATATTATCAAAAAAAAAATAATAAAAAAAAAATTTTTTTTTTAGAAGGTTTAGTTTTTATGTTCACCGGACGGAGATCTCATTTCAGCAAAGCGAGATCTCAGCAATCCGATTGACTTGTCTCCATTGTGATCGAATTTTATGTTTTATGAGAAATCGTTTCATAATTTAATTTTGACACAATATCTTTTTCCTGAATAAACAGTTTGATTTTCTTTGGTTAAAAAACAAATTTATGTATATAAATTCCAATATAGCTTAAATATTCATTAATAATGATTATAATTTTATTCTAGTCGACAATTGGAAGTCACAAGTTACACATTTTTGTTTTGGTGCAAATAATGATAGTTATGGTAAGTTTACATTAAAGCATACCGGCACCATCACAAAGTTGAAACTTGAACATACGGGTAAAGAAGCTACATTGAATTGCGCACAATATCGTTGTAACGTTGGCTCTCGATGGGGATATCATTCTCATGACAAACATTCGATTTTGACTGCAATCACTGACAAAAACAACACAATCATAATTCCGAATTCAAACCCGCTTAATTTTTACTATCTTCCTGGATATCATGGAAACTCGCCATATCTTCAATTTGATGATCTAAAGATAACTGAAAGATATGGCGATGAGCTAAGAATCTGGTACCTTACAGATTTAGGAGATCGTTTTGAGTCTCATTACGGAGGAAGGTCATGTGCTGACATATATGCTGCTTTTACGATTAACTTAAATGTTTGCAACACAATTTAATTCACATGCAGCTTCTTCCGTTTCAAGAAACTTGGAAATTTATTTAAAGGACAAATGAATTCCCGTCATTCTAAAAGTGTGTGCAAACAACATACAGAAGAGACAACAGGTGCTGAAAACGAGGTTGCGTCCATACATTTTTTTAAATTTTTTTTATTTTTTTTTTGACCCTCAAGATTTTTTCAAACTCGACTTTTTAAGTTTTAAATATTTCTTAAAGTGATTTTTAAAACGCAGCTATTATAGGTAAAAAAAAGCGATCGCAAGCAGTTATGGACAAATTGAGAAAGAATTGAAGAAAATTTATTGGCTAGAACTGCTTTAGGCTCAAATATACTTTTTTAAACTAAAAAAAAAGAAGCTAATCTTGCCATATAATCAAACCCAGGGTTTCAATTGTCTTGATAATTATTCTTGTTTGCTATCTGCGTAAATACTCATATCGACTTAATTGATCAATTTTTTCATAAGCACGTCAATTTCGAAGAAATTTGTGAAAAAAAATTCATATAAAAAACAAAATGAGTCAGAATTCCGGAGTTCTGGTCTTACTATTAAGAACAAAATAAGAAAAAGTCTGGAAGTTTATCGTTTATAAGTGGGATTAATAAAGTACCATAACTATCTGTTTTAACATTTAGTGAGTCTAGATGACGAATAGTGGATTCCGTTTGGTCTAATAATTTTCTCAAATTTTTTAGATCATTATTGCTTGTTACTTTAGCTAACTAGACAAATTTGTTTATGAATGAACTAATTAGAACTTGTTTCCGTACCGTTTTTCAAAAGAGTTACAGCTGTTTCATAGTTTGCTGACGTAGATGATAATCCTGAAATGAAGTTTTTAGCTTCGTCGCAAAGAAAGGAATACAAATAGCTGAACTTGTTTATGTCACTAACCTCGTTTAAATGTATCGAAGACTAAAAATGTTTGCCGTTGAACTTGGAAATTTCTAATTTAGGAAGTTTTATTTTTGTCATTGAATCACTTGTGGAATTGATTCCATTTCCTTGACATTTAATTTTTTAATAATTTCATCGTCAAGTTTTTTAACTTTTTCAAGAATACTGTTTTACTTGCTTTTAACAGAATTTCTTTTTCCGATGATTAAGATTCAATCAGAAATAATTTTTTTTGTTTTTGTTTGGAAATATTACGTAAGTACGTTTTTCTTGTTCCACGACGTCTGGTTAAACTCTGTCATTTTGCTTATAAATTAATTCAAAGTAAATCGCGCTTAGTGCTTGTGTGCTTTGAAACAAAAATGTGAATTTGAAAGAAAATATGCACAAAAATGAAACCTTGATTCTCTCTCAACCGTTGAGGAAAGCAATAAACAAACAGAATGTGAGGCTGAATGAACCGAACAACAAAGTATGTGTTGGTGATAGAATTAGGATAGATGATTGTTTTTCTTGAAGTTATTTAGAAGAGGCATTTTGCTGGATCAAAGGGAAAGAAAAAACGTGGACACCCTGGGTTGAAAATAGAGTGGTTGCTGTTAGGAAAGTTGTTATTCTCTGAATCAGTCTCGTCTGATGTTTCCGTTGTAGATGAAAATAAAGGCTGTTCGTAATCTTCATCTTCATCAGTACTGTACAGAAGCACGAAATGCGATATATAAAGGACGGGCGATCTCGTGGATTTTCCACGGGTTGACGACTAGTTCTTTTAATATTAAAGTTAATTTTTCTTTGTTACATTTACAGGACTTATACGTGTCAGGTGGTGTAGATCAAGCCGATTGTGTTGACGATCCTGAAGATTTAGATTACATGCTTTCCGAAACTGAAGTGTCAGAGTCAGAAGATTTCTGACAAAACATAGTGAAAAAAGTGCGAAAGTGTTCACATTTACCGATGACAAAGAAGACCGTAGTAACTATTATTAAATTTTGAAGGGTTATGGAAAGAGACATTATTATATGATGTTTAGTTAGTTCCCCACAATTATATTCTAGAGGAAAAGAAAAATTATGAGACTTGACATTTTTCTCCAAAAGGATGTAAAGTAGAAGGTTAATTTGTATAGGGGACGCACCTTTAGCACCATGAATAAATGACAACTTCCCTTCCCTTATCACTGAAAACAATACTTTCCTTACTTTTTTGTCATTTTCTAGTCCGATAAGAAACTCTTTTTTAGTGTATGTCAAAGAAACTCAAAAATCAAGCGGCGGTGAACGATTATATGTGGTCTCATGCAGCCAAAACTTAGTCGCCATCTGTTGACACATATTGTGGAAGAAGATGTAAAAAATGTTAAGGAGGGAAAACATCTTCTTAAAGCACTACGTTTAAAGGGGGACTTTTACCACAGCGGAAAAGTCCTAAAGTCCAGTGGTGAAATGATAGTGGCTCGACGTCCTCCCAATGGAGTAAAATCCATACCAAGTGAATATTTGCCATGTAAATATTGCTATGCTTTTTTGCACCAAGTACAATTGTCTGGTGAAATGATAGTGGCTCAACGTCCTCCCAATGGAGTAAAGTCCATACCAAGTGAATATTTGCCATGTAAATATTGCTATGCTTTTTTGCACCAAGTACAATTGTCAGGGCACTGCAAAAACAGTACTTTTAAAGATATGAAAAGTTGCGAATGAAACAGTCAGAACTGCTGATCTACCCTAACAGGGCTATTCCTGGGGCAAGTTTAAATTTGGAAGAGTTTGTAATCAGAAAAATGAAGAAGGATGAGTTAACTGACCTTGTCAAAAAAATTTTCATCATCGTTACTTATGGATCCTTTTTGACAAGTGGGAAAGGAAGAAAAGCAACAGGGCAAGTTTCGCAAAAAATGCGAATTTTAAAGAAGGGCAAGAGCATGGGAAAAGTCTACTTTCTCCTATATATAATCTCCTATATCTAATCTCAACACTTTTTGCTTCAATTAGAATAACCAGGTAGTTTCTTATTAATTTGCAAATGCTGATATAATAAGCAAATGGCACTCTAAGTTTATTAATATATTGTCCATAATGGTAGTCTTAGGCTTCAAAGCAAGGTAAATTTGATCGCAGAAGAGGTTCATGGTTAAGAGAACAAGAGTCTCAGGCACAAAATGAAGCCACCTCTTTGTTTCTAATATAACTTTTCCAGTCTGCTTCCCTGTAATGTATCTGTGGCAATGTTTCTACTTTCAAGAGTAATAGGGCTGGGTGATGAGTTATGGTATGGTACAACTGTTGAAAGCATAAGAAGCTCCCCTACTGGTAGTGTTTTCGTCTTTTGGAGTAGCAGAAAATAGTATGTGCTATCGTATTCCACGTTTGTTAGATGTAAGGATCTTCCATAAAATTTACTTTTGAGTACTCAAAATCAGATAATCCCTTCCTTGAGTCTCGCAAATTACAAACAAAGCATGGTATATATCCAGGCATTGAGATATTGCACAATCATATCCAATGACCAAAATTTAGATAAGGAATTATATACTCTTGCACGCACTTTTTTGGCTAGAGGATACCCCCTAAATTTCAGAATTGATAAATTTTCAAAGGCTCTGAATTTTTTGAGAAATGAACTCCTCCAACCCGTCATGCACACACACGTGGAAGAAATCTCACCACTCATCACTCCATTTTCACCTGTTGGTATGGCGCAAAGTAGAATCATTCACAAACATTGGTCAGTTATCGAAAAAAATAAGACTTTAAAATCGATCTGGCCGTGCCGCCCCTTAACTGCATACACATGGGGCACAAGCCTAAGAGACACTTTGGTTAAATCGGCCCAAAAACCTTTGTAATTATAAAAATAATTTTTTTCTGTCTACATATATATTTTAGGTAAAACATTATTGTGGTTTTCTTCAACAGCCTGGTCGTCCTCGAGTCAAATGTCCTATTAGGCAATAATATTTTAAAACTCCTCCTCCAAAAGGGCCGAAAATTCTCGAATTAATCATTTTTCGACTTTTAATAAAACGGATCGAAAACTCCCGCCATTTTGCAATCGGATCGAAAATTCCCGCCATTTTGCAATTTGCAATCGGATCGGAAATTCCCGCTTTATGCTTCCTTTCTTCCAAGTTTAGATTTGGAAGAGTTTGTAATCAGAAAAATGAAGAAGGATGAGTTAACTGACCTTGTCTTGTCGAATTTTAAAGAAGGGCAAGAGCATGGGAAAAGTCTATTTTCTCCTATATATAATCTCCTATATATAATCTCAACACTTTTTGCTTCAATTAGAATAACCAGGTAGTTTCTTATTAATTTGCAAATGCTGATATAATAAGCAAATGGCACTCTAAGTTTATTAATATATTGTCCATAATGGTAGTCTTAGGCTTCAAGGCAAGGTAAATTTGATCTCAGAAGAGGTTCATGGTTAAGAGAACAAGAGTCTCAGGCAAAAAATGAAGCCACCTCTTTGTTTCTAATATAACTTTTCCAGTCTGCTTCCCTGTAATGTATCTTTGGCAATGTTTCTACTTTCAAGAGTAATAGGGCTGGGTGATGAGTTATGGTATGGTACAACTGTTGAAAACATAAGAAGCTCCCCTACTGGTAGTGTTTTCGTCTTTTGGAGTAGCAGAAAATAGTATGTGCTATCGTATTTCATGTTTGTTAGATGTAAGGATCCATATAAACTGATGACATTTTTTTCATATTTACGGGAACTGAACTACAATTGAAACAATTATTCACCCTTCCATAAAATTTACTTTTGAGTACTCAAAATCAGATATTTCCTTCCTTGAGTCTCGCAAATTACAAACAAAGCATGGTATATACCCAGGCATTGAGATATTGCACAATCATATCCAATGACCAAAATTTAGAAAAGGAATTATATACTCTTGCACGCACTTTTTTGGCTAGAGGATACCCCCTAAATCTTATAATTGATAAATTTTCAAAGGCTCTGAATTTTTTGAGAAATGAACTCCTCCAACCCGTCATGCACACACACGTGGAAGAAATCACACCACTCGTCACTCCATTTTCACCTGTTGGTATGGCGCAAAGTAGAATTATTCACAAACATTGGTCAGTTATCGAAAAAATAAGACTTTAAAATCGATCTGGCCGTCCCGTCCCTTAACTGCATACACATGGGGCACAAGCCTAAGAGACACTTTGGTTAAATCGGCCCAAAAACCTTTCCTTTTGCGTCCTACAATTTTCCAGAAATAAGGATCGAAATTTCCCGCTCCCAGATTCGAATATTCTTGTTTACATCACAGTCCGCAACAACCGCCGTTTCAATGTAAAATCAAATTAGTATCAAAAATACGCGCCCTTTTAATCGAATAATGGGTTCGAAAAATTTTTTTGGGGGGCCTAGACACAACCAAAATATTCCTGACAGTATCTTCGAGATTCTCCAACTGTAAACATTGCTGCCAAAATATTTTATTTATCTTCAGTAAGTATGTTCAACATTGCATATAGCTAATGCGCACATCGCGACCGTTATTTTTTAATCTGGTCTAAGTACACACATCTTTCTAAGAAAAACGAACGGGGACTTCTGTAATCGCAAGGAGTTTGCTCGGACACTTCCCTGTCGGGCAGGTGAAAGAAACAGGGAAGAAGCGGTACCTGCTCCTGATGAAGGCCGTTTTAGCAAACTGATCATTATCGTTGTTTTGACAGTACGCTCCATTCGGGTTTCTTCCGTTCTGTTTCATTCCATTATCTATTTTTTTTGCGCAGATAATGTCACTGAACGCAACATATGCCGGTGAAGGAGAAATTTTCTTCAGCAATCTTAACAATAGCAATATCCAACAAATACGCGGCGAAATTTATAAGTCTATAAATGGTGACAGCTTTTTCCCAATACACACATGGCCTTTAGATATGCAATTTGGAACACAAATTAAACACATGGTATTAATTTGACATATTTGAAAACAAAATGCTCTCTTTGAATGGGATACCCAGGAGATCGCAACAAATGTTATAAAACTATTTCACATGCACTTCCCTTTTATTTACCCCCTTTTTAACCCCGACAAAATAAATGATAAAGTGTTGTTCGCTATTTTTTGCTTTAAAATTTTAGTCTTTAATCATGGACTGTGATCAAGTCAGTACTGGCGTTCCAGAAGACTCCCCTACCTTCGTACACTAAAGACACCTCGAAAAAGAAAAAAAACAAAGCTTGGACATGCTCCTAAAATAAAAAAAAAACAAAAAAAAACAGGAATTGAGAATTTAGGGCCATGCATAAATATCATCCCCACCATTTCCCTTACAAAAGACCGAACTACCCACTGGAAGATATGTCAACACACAGCCACCTCCCTTCAGCATATTCTTCTGGAACAAGTCAATGAAAACATCACGCACATACAATCTAAATTAAATCAAATTGAATTACAATTACAGTACATACATATACCTCACCCATACCAGACAACGTAACGTGCGGCCAGAGATAGTAAAATGTATGTTCTGGCACAGGAAACGGGAAATGGGAAACGTAAACAACAACAACAACAACAACAACAACAAGTCCCGGAATCCCCGAAATCTCTAATTCCGGGAATCCCACCCCACCCCGAAACCGATAAAATCTCGAGCATGCGCACACGCCGATAGTAATATTGCTGACATCAACAAAATCTAGCGCATGCGCAGTTGAATAGGGGGAAGTCCCTTACTCCAAACCGACCACCTTGTTGAAGTTGAAAGTGTTTAAAAAATGAACCAACGTCAATAAGACAAGAAGCGATGATTATTGTTCCCGTTTCCACCGGCTTTTTGTTTCCAGAATTTTTGGCTTGGCTGCGATCTCATCGGGATTGTACTGGTACAACGGGAGCCTAAGCTGCGATGCGAAATGATTGGATGTGGACCCCGGGTACCTACAATCTGTTTGTTATTTCTATCCCATACTATATAAGTAGGTTTACTTCTGCGGGGGTGATCAGGTTCAAGAAGAACCTCGCAACTGCCGGGGACCCCAAGGTTCTACATGAGGAGTATTTTCATGACGGATATCCCGGATACAAGTACGTACTTCATAAGATGCCACCGGTGCTCTATCTGGCTGTGGATATTATAATCATGGTGGTACTTTCTAATCTCCTGGGGACAAATTTTTGGAAATACGGAGACGCTTGGCTTTCGTATGACGAGTATGAAAAGAGGAATCTTCACGGTGCGGCAATGTACCCCCTGGTACCGGACGATGTTTTCCCCCGATTCGGCATGTGTTCCTTGTATTCGAAGCATGCTGCAAGGAGAGTTGTCAGCAATAACCTCGTTGTGGCCGTATGCGAGGTGTCATCTCATGTGCTATACCAATACTCCTTCGTATTCATTTGGTTGGCAATGATATTTGGAATTACATCCTGCGTGGTGCAAATATTTTACAACATCGTGTCTGCCTGCATCCTATATTGTGCCAAAAGGCGATATAGATTGTCAATGATGCAATGTGAGCTTCTCGATATCGTCAGGTCTACTGACCTTGTCATGTATCGACGGCTGAAAATGTACATGAATCGATGAGATCTGGAGATCACCGACTATCTTACAACCACGGGTTGTAAGATAAATGGAACGATGTGACGATTGTGAAGTGACCCTGGATGAGTACGACCGATGCCTGCAATGCCAACGGAGGCTCCTTATACAAGGCAAAATGTTGTGCTTGTCCTGCTATTACTTATACATTACGTACAATGGCGGCTACTGTCCATGTACCAAACTCTAGTTGAACCCCAATATTAACATAATAAAGAATGTTTAAATTTGGTACCGAGAATGTTAATACGCGAGACTTTTATGCCACGGCGGCTCCATTAAATATCAAAGACATTAATAATGATAATATCGTGCTAAGCGATCCCGTTCCGGCCAACAGAGGCAAAGATGAGCGCACCGTACTTGGTTATAAAAATGGTGGTAAGATTCGACATTTAACAATCATAACACCCAAGAAGCTCTATTCAAACGGTGCCTCCCGCTATAACGAGACATCGGCACTCACCATGTCATTCGATATCTATAATTCTTCCGAATGGCTGGAGAAGTTTAATAGTATCATGGCCGCGGTACAAGCTTTGAAATTACAAACCTTTGTTACCCCGCCCGTGAAAAGAGGCAAGTACATCACGGCAAAGGTGAAGGAATGGGATGGCAAAGTCAAGACGGACTTTCATTCCGGAGAAGTCCCGTTAGGGGAAAGCTGCGAATGCCAAGCTATTCTAAAACTATCCGGCATCTACAAACAAGGCTCAAACTATCATATGCAGATCTATCTGGACGAGTGCAAGTACCAAACCGTAACATTACGTACTATCCGCTAACTTTGCGACTCGGATGACGAAAATGATAATAAGGAATCCTATTTGGAATAGATTAAAAAAAATGCGTTATATAGTTGTTCTTCAACCATATAAAAAACATGTTCGTTACCGAATTAAAAAGGGAAGCCAAAGCGCTAAAGATCCGTAATATTTCAGCCATGAACAAGGCCGCCCTTATCGAAGCGATCCGAAAGGTGAAGTATAAGGACGCTTCAACACAAGCCGATGGCCCCTACTGCGAACCATGCGTTACCCTAGCTTGGGAGAAGAACCTAGAGCAGTATGCGCGAGAGTTATCTGAGAGGAAGAAACGTGTATGGTATGATAGATTCTATACAGTCGATCCAGATAGTGGGGAAGTACTCGCCTTCTAGTATGTTGAACAACATATTAGACTCCATATGCGGGTGGCACATCTAAATACCGCTTACATGTTGCACAGATTGAAGTTTTTTCATAAGCTCCTCCTTCGCCTCCTCACGCCCCTTCGCGACAAGCTGCTGTCTCTCCCGCTCATTAAGGGCATTCACGGCTTGTTTCGTTCTTTGACGGACTTGTTCCTTCAGCAGCATATACTTCTGCTTCTCCTGCATAATCAAGCTCAACTCATAGTCGCTGATCACCCCATTCTCCACAGCTTTGCTAATGAGGTCAACAACAGAGTTGAGCTTGGTCTCTGCCAATAGCCTGATACTCTCGTGTTTCTATGACTTGACATCTAGCCTCTTCCCCGCATTCCGCAGACCTGCTTGCCCTAGTCCTACGGCGATCGTGATACCACCCATGGCGACAGCCAGTGGCACCCCTATTCCGGATAACATACTACCAATACCAACACCAGAAGTGATAACACTTATAGCCAATAATCCATGGTCAGTGAATCTCACCCACGTACCATGCATTTTGAACTTTTTAGCGAGCCTATCCCGCTCTTTTGATTCATTGCAGAGGTACTGCTCTACCTCCTCGATTTTGCGCAGTCTGTACACCTGGCTTTCATCAAGTTCATCAGGTGCACTCGGTGATAAGCTCGGTTAAAGCTTTGTAATCTCTGTCATTTATTCTATGAGCAAGTGCATCGTTAGGCCTGGAAACAAAATGTTCCTATCGTGATATTCATCCGCTAGCATGAACTCCAAACGATCTGTGGATCCCTTCAAAGGGAGGTACACGGGGCTATCAAAACTCCACGTCAACATGTCCCCCCAATCATTTAGCTCTTTGGTCGGGAGCAAGGCCAATATATCCGATTTCTCACCATTAAACAAGCTGTGCTCCTGATCAATCTGCGTACACTTGAGTCGTAGTCGCTGGTACACGTCTGTTCTGTATGATCCGTCATAGTCCCCCGCGGGTAATACTAGGGCAATATCATTATCCAAACCAAATATATCTCCCAGCTTTCGATCCATTATTGCCTTATAGCCCGTGCTAACACTAATCCTTGACATGCCGTTTCTAAGGATAGACACTTTGAGTTTATCCCCGGCTTGATTATTGATTATAGCCGCCAGATCCTCAACCCGATATAATCCTTTTTCGATCTTGATATGTACCTTCAATATTGCGCCCGCTTCCTGTTTAAATATCCTCAGGCTCATGACGTCAAACACATTGAGCCAAGTCCCCCTAATACTAATGGATTTCAGAGCGATCCTCGTGCCCTCCCCCAGATGAGGTTTGAAAACTACCGGCTTCTCTATATCTGTAACGTACAGCTGTCTCATGTTTCTTTAAAAGAAACATGAATATCTACTCCTACAACCCGAAAGCAAAGTACCACTCCAACAGGGGAGAATGGCCACTTGCTATAACCAACTTGGAGCATCAGGACCTGTACGTATCTACAGACTCGCATATACCGGTTGTATTCCCCGAGTTCACCCAATATCCCATCAAGGTGACAAGTACGTACTTGAACGACCCTGTCATACAGGGTTGGACGAGAGGTCAAGCCCTTGACTACTGGAACATCCAAGTGAACCTCGCATGTCATTGTGCAAGCACAGCCTTGGGCATCTCCGCCAAGCATCTAACTGGCTCCGTACCGCTCGTTAACTGGCTCCGTACCGCTCGTCAACTCGATCTTCAAATTTCACGTGTACTATCACATGCGACGCATCCTATCAAGGATGAAAGTACCCATGTCTTTCAACGATGGGTTCTCACGCTATAAGAATCCCTACTCCACATCTGGATATGCTCAAATATGTCGTGAGTATGGTGCTGACCCCAATAGTCTCTACAAGACCAAGTCGGTATCAGCGTCACTCACCGATGGAAGATGGTGGCCCCAAGTTGATGGGGATTGGGCCAAATTCATCACCCCTACAAGTCAGGGGTTGACATCGGAGGGTCTAACCAAGCTAAGCGAAAGTATTCGCGTCTACGTGGTCCTGTTGCTTGGATCCCAGGCAGGGGCAAAGGCATCCCTACTAGGCTCAGGTGCGGACAGCTATACAGCGAGGCAAATATTGATGCAAAAATTTGAAGCCATGATAAAGCGTCAAGAGAACGTAGGACATGACATCACGGAATTCCAGAAGGTCTTGCAATATGCTCGAACACCTGTGAATTTTGCCGTCATGCCCAGCGTATACATGCTCCCTTCCGACCTTTAACTGCGCATAGACAATATTGTAGGGTACAATAATAATATCCTCATAGCACCTGCCAATGTCAATGTGGGGGTCCAAGTTGATGTGAATAGCAAGCCCATGGAGCGAGCTATCAAGCATGCCACGCCCCTCAAGCATACCGAGCAGGTCGCCAAACCTCCAAAGCAAGAAATAGGGGTTAGGGGTGCCACCCATACCCCAAATGCCGACCAAAATCAGCATGAGATAGCGGTAATTAGTAATTACCCCCTTGGAAGAGGGAAAAATCCGCATGAGGACAACAAAGCTGCTTTGATTACAACAGGAGTAGGTCTTATCCTTGCCTATATCTGGCTGAAAAAATAATCGCAACGTTCTAGTGTGTTGATAACATGCTAGATCGCCTAGCGGCTCCACAGGAGTAGTCCTTCACGATCTACGAGTCTTTCCCCTAGCCCCAACGTAGGCCACAACGAAAGCGACAGCAGCAGCGATGGCCATATACAAGTGCTTGGCTACGAATTCGACAACCTTCGCGGCTACTCTGAAGAAGAACGAGACCACGCTGCCAATGATCCCTGGTAAAGCGGCACCTGCCTTACCTGCTAGATACTTCAGGAACTTTCCGAGCCTTTCAAGCTGCTTTTGTACGAATCCCTTCCCACTTGCGGAACCCGTAACAGCGAGCACGATGGTGGAAACAAGTAGACCGACAGCGGAAACGATGCTCGCTATAGTCAGCCCCTGCTCCCCGAAGAGGATTTTTAGCTTTTCCCGCAGTGACGTGTCTTCTCCAG
Organism: Hydractinia echinata; assembly: GCA_030067915.1. NCBI lineage: Eukaryota > Metazoa > Cnidaria > Hydrozoa > Anthoathecata > Hydractiniidae > Hydractinia > Hydractinia echinata. The sequence continues at coordinate 74,954 of JASGCC010000454.1, read as the reverse complement.
CAATCTTCATCAACGTTTCCTTGATAGTCCCCAACTGGCTATAAATTTTCTTTGAGAGTACTCCATGGGCATCCAGCGTGGCCTTTTTTTGATCATTCAAGCCTTTGATCTTGACCTCAAGCTCCTTGATTTCCCCATCGAGTTCTTTCACCTTGCCCTCATCCGCCCCGGCTTTCTGCTTCTCAAGTTCTTTCACCTTATCCCTCGCCTTGCCAATCTCGCTATCGTATGTGACCATCTTACTTGTCAAGATTTTCAGGTTACCTCTTAGCGTTTGAAGCTCTCGATCGAGCCCCCTTCTTTCACGCTCTGTGAAACCTCCTTCGTCAGCGCCACCAAGGGGAGCCTCTTCGATCAGGCTCTCCGTTTCATCAAGGACGTTCTCCATCGATTTTATGGCTTGCATACTTATGACATCAGCCTTGTCCTTCCTCACAATAACATCAACCTCCAGCGCGAGGTTCCGGGCCGCAGCCCTATCCCTACCAGGCGTAGAGTTGGGTGTCGTGGTCGTAGAGACATATTCGGTAAAGCCCATGGCTCGAATATCTGCAGCCGTCAAACCACTTGATTTTAGTGTACTTATTGCCAGGAATCCGACCCCATTATTCCTCGTAAGCCTTATATCTCCGAAAAAAAGTTTTTTCCCTTCACGTCTGAAGTCACCCCTGGTTATACTTATATCCTGTTCGGTTTTATCCAGAGGTCCAAGGCTCCAATTAATATTAAGATGTTCGTAAAATTCATTGACTTCTACTTCTAGTTGATCTTTTGCGATTTCACCAAGCGCACCTCCCTGTTGTTGACCCTGCTCTTCTGGCGCTAGCTCATCGGGGTGATGGAGTAGGTCCTCAGGGCTACTGAAAGTACTCTCCTGCCCTGCGTCGTCTGAAATGTTTTCCTCCGGTGTAAAATCGTCTTCATATCCTGGATTTTCAGCCATTTATTCAACCCGCAAGACCGTAATAATAAACCATGAGTAACATGTACGGAACTAAGCTAGATCCTTATGCAGAGGTCAAGACGATGCACAGCATGAAAGGGAAGAAGCAGCGTGTTAAAGTAAGTCACGTCCCCAGTACCATCAACCAGAATGAAGATTTGTACGTGGATGTACCAAACATGGGGCGGGACGATATCATTTTCCCAGGCTCTCTCAAGCTCCTTTTCAACTTGGAGCTTGAGGGTACGAATACGAAGAGAACCATCGTCAGCAACATTGGCAAGGCCCTGGTGCGGAATTTACGTATCACTTTGAACGGCAATGAGGTGCAGAATATCAGCGATTACAATGTGTTCGCTACCTACAGAGATCTCTGGCTCCCCAAGTTTGAGAGAGAGAACAACCTCATTCTGGAAGGGATCAACCCTAATGACGGTACCATCAGAGCCCTCCAGGTGAAAGCAACGGACCATGTCGGGACAGATGAGGAAAAAGCGATCGTGGCAGCGTATGGCAACACTTTCTGTATACCGCTAGGCAAGATGTATGAGTTGACGAGAGACCTACCCTTCTACCAGGGAGGACTCCATGACAGGCTACAGTTCGTCCTAAATTTTGCCTCCTAAGGTGATGTCATCAAAGATGCTGGTACGGCTGCTTCGGGAAGCACGGCAGCTAAACCAGCGGATGCCCAGTACAAGATTACTAACATTGCCCTAGAGTTTGACAAAGTGCACCACGAGGGGCTTAGCAGTGCTATGATGTCACGATATTCGAGGCTGGCGCTGCCATATGAACGGGTACTCCGTGGCAAAGTGGTAACCATGAAAAAATCTGATACCTCATATAACCTCCAGATCGATACACCAGCAAAGAGTCTCAAGGGAGTGCTACTACTGTTTGTAGACCCTGGAAAAGTCAAAGCCTACTCGGGTGTAAACGAGACGTTCTACAATCCCATAATCGAATGAATCTCGATTACTGTTGAAGGTGAGCCTAATGAACTGTATAGCCACGCCATGCTACCCAAGGATCATCTTGAACAAGTATTTGAATTGTTTGGTAGCCATGACAGTGAGGTGACGATCGGGCAGTTATGACTGAGAGATACGCGCTCTTCATCGATTTTCGTAGCTCTCCAGATAATACCCTGCATGGATCGGGTAGGCCATTGCAGAGGTTGAGTGATGGTATAACCCTCCACATGACCAAGAAAGCTGACGGAAGTACCGGGGATATCAAGTGCTACGTGCACTTGCTGCAAGACGCGCAGCTGAATATTTTGGATGGGCGATTCCACGGCGTGGAGTACTAGAATAAAACATGGCGACAATCGGTGTTCTTGTTGCAGGTGCCGCGATAAACGCGTTGGCATTCAGCGGTTCAAATTACCTATTCTCCAAACTCTCAGGGCATGGTGAAGCAGAACGTAAGAGGCATGATAAAGCTGTAGAACAGCTGAACGCTGCCCAGGCACAATGGGTCCGGGACAGACAGGATTAAGATTGACTGGTATAACAAGCAGCGTGAGCTGCAGCGTCAAGCCGGTAAAAGTTTGGATGAGTTGGATGCAGGCATGCGGGAGTACTATATCGCAACGATCGAGAAAGCTCCCAAGCTCTCAGACTATTATATACCTTCCAAACAACAACAGGACGGTGAGCTGACTTTCATCGTGGGGTCACTGGCTCTTTTAGGTTTCGTGGCTTACAGGTATATGTAAGGTACATCCAGACAAGGTTTTGACATGTATAATATAAAGACATGTCAAAATTATTTACCAAGGAGGAGGCTGAGAAACTCAGCCAAATCTATTACACTCCGGAACATCTCTGGACTGGACGGAAAGCTATCAAATTACTCTCCGAGCAGAGTGGTCTCTCCAAGAAGAGGGTGACTCATTGGATAACTCGTCAACTGCTCTGGCTCCGACATATCAAAGGCCCCAAAAAGATCGACTACCCGCACTTCACCATCACGAAGCCTAATGAGATGCATCAGTTTGACTTGCTCTACATGCCGCATGACAAACTCTATGGCAGCACATACAAATACATACTCACAGGCATCGACGTAGCCTCTCGCTATAAAGTAGCGAGACCCTTGAGAACCAAGAAAGCCAGCGAGGTTGCCGACATGATTAAGGACATTTATAAAGCTGGACCTTTACGATATCCCAACACCTTCCAGTGCGATAACGGGTCCGAGTTCAAGTCAGATGTGACAAAACTGCTGGAAAGTAAAGGGGTCGAACTCAAGCGCGCAACTACCAAGTACCACCATACCTTCACGGCTTTTGTTGAGGCCTACAACAAGGTGCTCGCGCAGAGATTGTTCAAGCCCCAAGATGCACAAGAGCTTGCCTCTGACGAAACTAGTACCACACGGGTCAAGCACTTGTACACTATCGTGAAAAGCATGAACAATAGCAAAACGGCTATGATCGACATGAAACCCTCGAAAGCCATCAAGCTGGATGATGTCCCGCTTACGAAAAGTGAGCAGCATCCGGAAGAGAAAACCCTACCTGAGGATGGCTTATACTTGTACTTGCTGCAACCTGGAGAAGAGCATGGTGATGCTAAAAGACGCGCGACCGACGCTTGGTGGAGCAAGAGAACGCATAGGCTGGACCGTATCGTGACAGGTACGAGGCTGTCAATTTCTCCCCCGAGTTCTGTAAGCTGTCGATCCCTGTCTTCTAGGTCGTCCCTGAGTGCCAGGAGCTGGTTGTCCCTGTCTTCAACCTCATCATTAAGGAATGCCAGGGCCATATCCTTATCCTCAAGGGCTTGACGATGTAGATGCTCACGGATTTTTGGAAACATCGTGTTGCAGCAATATTTCCTGAACCTTCTTGCCCTGGGTTGCTGGCTTCCAAACACCAGCTCATACATACCCTCCTCATTGATGTAGAGGTCGTATTTTTGAGAGTCAGATGGCCAGTTCACCGGTTCGTACGCTGCGGACGAACCGCTCAGTTGCCACTTGTGAGCGTAATTTTCCTGACTACAGTGGTTGTGGATGATATGAGATGTGTTTTTTTTATACTCCAACACCCCTTGTACTACTTCTTTAGCACGAGTCCAAGGGTGACCGTTGATGGTTACGGTATGTAACTTGGTATTGTTAAATTCAACTGCTACAAGACAAGACATTTTATCTTACAGTTTTGTTTCTGGGGATTATGTTACAGGGACGATGCTCTTAATTTTGAATTGCATGTGCTGTGGGTAGTTAATGTGAGCCACAGGTTCACATTAATACTTACCTCATCCCAGGGCACAATCTAATGAGACGAAGCCGTCGTGCTATATGCATCTATAAGTGCTCGCAGTTTACCTCGAATATCGGGGTCTCTTGTATTGCGTTCCATCCACTTGAGTCCCTCGAGAGAGATGAAGATATCGTGGGGATTGGCGTTGTTATTTCCGAGCTGCTTGCGGGTTTGTTTAAAATGGGCTGGAAGGGATCTGAAAAGACGATTTATCTTGTTAGAAATGTTATCATAGGCTAGCTCGGCCTCAATTTTCTCAATCCGTTCCATAAGCTGCTTAATTGTGTCCTCTGTCATATTTTATTTAGGGGTGGGAGCTCAACGAGGGCGCTCGTTCACATTTAGCGGTCGACATTCTATAACATCTTATATATTGGGAACGCAATAAGAATGAAGGACCCCGCGGTGGCAAATGCAGTGACTTTTCTTGCGTACCCTCACAGGCCGTACAATTCCTCCAAGCTCGCTTCAAGGGAGTGTTCCAGGTATGAATTTTTCTCGTCCTCCCACCTTATTTCATCCTTCATTTCCCTGATCTGTTCGATAAGATTTTTTACTACCACATCTGAAGACATATTTATTTAGTTGAGAATCACTGCAAAATGCTCCAGCTTCTTGGATGCTCCAGCCTCACATATAAGCAAGCGTGTTTCGATCTTTTCAACCCAGCTTTGATAGTCTCCCAGTCGTTAATCATGTTGGTCTCTTCATCAATCAATTTCATATCACTCCTTTTCGAGGGGTACCAGAGGAAGAGTTGTTTCTTTTGACGACGCAGGTTCTTTGGCAAGGCTGTATAACTCTGCGTTAATAACCACAAGCTATGACGTTTATGCCTTCCACTAATGGCGAGCTCTAGTAAGGGTTGACGCTTTTTATCCAGGCTCTCGTCGGCGATCATGTCATCAACGATGAACAAGCTCTCTTCACCCGCTAGAAGCTTTGACAATTTTTTGATCCAGTCGAAGAGTTGACCTTTGGGGTCCACCAGGAAGACGTAGTCATCTTCCCATAGTGAAGATCTCTCGAGGTAGGTCCTATTCCACTGTATTGTAGGACATAGAATGATAATATTGTTGAAATGGTGCTTGTATTCGCTCTCGAGCAAATCCAGGACTAGCTGGGTCTTACCACACGAGGTGGGCCCTGTGAAAATACTAGTGCAGGGCTCTTTCACTATGTCCAGAGTCATTTATTCCAGGCTTAGGTATAGTTGGTGACTACACCTAATCTTATCTAATGTGACGAAGACATCATGCATATTTTTTACTCCTAGGGGTACCGGTACTACCGGTACCTTCTATTTTGGTTTTGGTACTATACTCGCAGGAAGCCACCCCTTTGAAACAGCCATTTCCCGCGAACCCCTTCCCACCGAGAAGTAAGCCACCATTTTGAGGGCATCGCTCGAGTCCATCTTGGTGGAGGGGCGCGTAATGCCAAGGAACTTTTTGCCCGCCATCGCGTAGGCAAACGTGAACCCAAGGTTCACGACTGTTTCATAGAGCATATCGATAATCTCTTTCTGCTGTGGCGTAACGTTTGTAGACATTTATATTATAGGGTCTAAGACATCTTGAAAATGTCGATATCGGGCTGTCGCTCTTGCTTTTGTTTTTGCTTGGTTAGAGGTAATAGCTCTGGGGTTTCCTCAGGCTGGCGAGCCGGCTGTTTACGGAAAATATAGAACCCAACTCCTACACAGGTGAGTATGACTGCGAGACCGCCTGCGCTATAGATATATACACTGCCTGACTGCACAGGGGGTTCAGAAGAGGTTTTGTCTGGAGATTCTACAATACCCTCTTGTTGCTTTAGATCTTTCTTCATCTTTTTCAGTGCCGCCAACTTGTGGCCCCACGCGACTCTCCCCGGGTGCTTTGCTGGCTTCGTTATGACTGTAACTTCTTGCGTATGTTCTGCGCTCATTTCTTTAAGCCATGAGACTTAGAAAAACCACTCCCCTCTAGCCGGCCTTCAAACCGCATCTGCCAGACGTTCTTATCGCATTCTTATGTAGGGTATGTCCTCACTAAATTACACGCCTGTGGTGGAAATCGATCGGCTGCAGGTGTCAGGATTTCCAAAGCGCGCGATTAGGAATCGCCATATATACCGCACCAATCCGTGTATCGCGATTTTATTCTGCTCTTGCCTAATGAATCCGCTATGATATTCCCCATTTCAAACACTTCATAATTATCCAATCGTATCTTTGATAGACTGTTCCCCATCTTTACCTTGTTGTTCAACCTCTTGCCCCTCACCCACCTTGGACATTGGTATTTGACAGTGATTAACAATATGTGCAGATACTAGAAGGGGCGTTAGGAATTTACCAAAAGCAGAGTATACTAGGAGGCCCAAGTCAGCCATGGAGTCCTTGATGATAGGGTCCTCCTCGATATCTTTACAAAGAGCCTCTGCACTGTCTAGCTGCACCACACGTGCTACAACTTTGGTAAACATGCTGATGGCTTGTGACGATAGGGCTTTTGCCGTCCTCTCGCCCTTCTCTTGGAGTTCACGTTGAAGAAACTCGGTGTACATCTTTTCGATCACCTCGGGTGAAGCTTTATCGAGTGATGCTTTGGTGTATTTATTGGGGAGCAAGTGCACCTTGCCTTTGCGTATGGCCTCTTTCAAGGCTTGGCGTTTGTCGATGGGTTTGTCGCATTGCTCTGGCGCCGGTGTATCAACTACATCAAATATATCAGCGAGATCTGACATTCTCTCTATTAATCGTCGATAGCGGAAGAAGATGAGTATGATCAGAGCGTACAGCAGTAGTATGGCTAAACATAAGCATATTTCCATTTGTTAGATGGTTGGTGAACAACCATCTAACGAGCCTTCTAATTGGATATATATATTGATGGCCTTTCGATTGATTTTCACTTACCCACATTGGCTGCATGTTAGTATAATGCAGCCTTTCGAGTTGCACGTCCTCACTGGGGTACTCACCATTCTCTCTATATTTAATGGGGGTTTTGTGGTCAAATTGCCACTGCCCCCTGTTTCCCCAGTTTATACCGTCTTTGAATTGGGCCTGAATATCTATACCTACTAATGTATACTAATACCTACTAATACCTATTAATGTGCAGATGCCGCAGCCCAGGTACTCTGTGGATGCGATCTCCGTATCATGATTTAGGGCAAGGTGAATCCTGCTCAGAATAAGGCCATGCTTATACCCAGGGAAATCACATTCCATGCACTGGCCCTTCTGTTTTTTATGGTGGCACTTTGCACGTTCCACCGATGCCTTCTTTCGATCGAGGCAATTAATGCACCATTTCGTTTGTTGGCCTTTACTGAAGCCTTTGCTTTGGATCCTGAATTTGTCTAGTGGTAGTTGATGTTTACATTGTGTACATTGTTTAACGTGCTCCATTTCTTGTTACTTTTGTGAGGCATCACTTCACAAAACATTGGACAAATCCCCACTTCTTACATGATGAGTGGGATGTGAACCTGAAGCCTACAATTCCAAACGATTATGACCTCTCGCGAGTGTCGTGATCTGATCCGCTTGAACGATCCGCTTATCGTCTGCTCGATTGAGTGCCAGCTTGGTCACTTCCTGAGTTAACATCTGATGTCCTTTGTTGGCAATACATACCCAGGTTTTGTATATGTTAACACCCTCCTCTAGACAGCGCTGATAGTCATTAAAGGTGATGGATTTAGCCGTGATGCACTTCTTCACACCCTTAGCCTTGCGATCTTCACCCTCTTTCGAGAGACTCTCGTTAGCATATGCCTTCGCTCTCAGGGTGATGAATTCGGTCATGACCTTCCCGCTTAGCTCATCCTTCATGAGGCCTACGACCTTTTTATTCTTGCCGATGGGGAGAGGTCTGTCATCGTCCCTACTGTAGGCGCTCGTATCAAAGCGCTCCTCCACATCAGCGGCAATGTCGCGGTAAAAATCCTCTGTCTTGATATGATAGACGAAACTATCAGTATCCATATAGCACAAGCGCAGCTTTCTGTCGTATATGGGCTGCATGTAGTCATAATGGAACTCATACATGACGGTCTTTGACTGATCCAAGATAGCTTGGCCAATATACACGGGCTTATTCATCTTGATTCCCGTCCTACCCATTTCAACACCCATGAGGTTCTCGCTGAAGTAGTTGCCGCCCCTGAAGTTTGGCTTCATGACGAACTTTGTATACGCGGCTTCATTCTTGAGTAGCTTAATATTACGGTGATTGCGGATATTCTCCATAGTTTTCCCAAAGACCGACAGGTTCATGAGCTTGTAAAAGTCCTTCTCAAAGTCGTTCTTGGCGTCGGTTCTCAGCCGCGTGTTGTGATCGATATAGTCGCAAAGCCAAGGCTTTTGGTTAAACCGGATGACTCGATGCACTTTCTTGAGTAGGAGCCCATGTTTCAGGGCTTGGTGAAGACCCCCGATGTGTACAACATACTTCCGCTTATGTTCAAGATTCGGGATGAGCTTCTCGACCCCGTGAATCACCTTACGCTCCGGTAGGAAGGGGAGCTCGTTGTGCTTGTCATGTAGGCTTTCGGGGTAGTCTAGGTCAACTTCCAGGAGGTAGCCATGCTTGTTAGTGGCCACGAGTTTACCGATCTTCTTCCCCGTAAAGACCTCCACGTTCGACATCCATTTGAACCCATCAGTGGGTAGATCCTTTCGCATGGCCCAGCCGTAGAGATTGTTGGCATCGAGATACTGCAAGTAGGAGCACTCTTCCTCGGGATTATACTGATCTCCCATATACTTGTTGTTGGCCTTGGCATACCTGTGAACGGCTTGTGTTATGCCACCTCTAATGCCCTTCTCAAACATCAACAGCATCTCCAAGTCAGTGAGTAACTCTAGCTTGACATCGGTGTACTTCAGCGCCGCTTTCCAAGCCAACCCGGGTGCGCTGTAGAAATGGGCGGGATCGAGCTTGTAGTTCTCCAAGCAGACGTCTCGAAATGTCTCGAAAACATCTGACAATAGTAGGACGTCTGTTGTGAGATACATATCGTGGTAGTTGCCCATGGTAGTCCCGGAGCTCGGGGAGGGGATGACATTCCATACTTTTTGAGCGTGCTTGTAGTCGCTGTCGCTGACCCCCTTCATGTTCAGATTGCTGTAGAAGGCCTCCTTGGGTGGTAGCTCCGTCTCCTTAAATCGTCGCCAGCCATCCATATACTCGTAAGGGTAGACGCCTTTTCGAAGCATAAGTCTGAAGAAATCATCCCCATCGATGAATTTGGCCATGGCAGGTACGCTTGCTCTCACCTGCTCCATGTCTAGCTTCTTCGTGGTACTCGACTCGCAAGCCTTGCAGCAAAATTTTGCTACATACTCGGCATCGACGCTCTGAAATTCAAGACCAGTACCCGCACACTGCTGACATTTCATACCTGCGGCGTTTGTACCAATGAGGTTGCTTGCCAATTTCTCCAGGCTTGAGGGCATGAAGCGACAACTATCGATGAACCTGATTTCGATCTTCTTGTACGTCTCACCATCGCCAAGGGGTACATTGATTTTGACGTTGAAGCTGATGTACTTCTCCGTGTTTTCAGCGATGCATCCAATGTCCTCCGTATTATACTTTTCGCCTAGCTCTCGGATGAATAAGTGGGCGTCGTATCCTGAGAGATTGTGGAAGATCACAGGCACGTGGCTTGGTATCTTATACTTGAGGTTGCAGCTGTTATGCGCGGCACCTCGATACAGTCCTGTGTAGTGACAGTGATCCCGAACTTTGTAATTCAGGTCATCATCGAAGGACTTCATGCAGATGTGGCATTTCTCAGCCTCGTTGTGCTCTCTCTTGAGTACCTCCGTTAGTGGCAACATGTCCTGCTGTGGGTAGGTAGCATAGAGACGTTTGACCTCGTCCTCCAGGTGGTTGACGAACTTGGTCACGCAGTCCTTACCGCGGTATCTGTACAAGGGATCTGGCACGGGCCCGTAGGCAAAGGTACTATATGTACACCAGCAACATGGTACGTGCTCGTTCAGCTTCTTCGTCTTTGTATCACTCGCGTCTTCTACTGGGACCAGCAGGCTCTCGAAGTCGGCATATATAGCGAAAGGTACATTGAACTGCTGCTGACCGTCCTTGTAGTAGAGCCACTTTTCCTTCTCGCTTGGCATTGAGATTTTCATCGCCTCGTTGTCGGCGCAATAGTCATAATGCTTGTCGCGCGACTCGAATGTGGGGAAAGCATGCAAGCAGTTCATGCAAAAGTGCATTTTTGCCGTATTCTTTGAGGTCTCACTGCCCATCAGTCGTGATAGACTTTTGACTGCTGTATAGTGGGTCTTTTTATCATCCGTGAGGAGTAGCAGATTAACCTGTTTCTCGCGTCCGTTGTATGTCGATCGACGTAGTATGTTAATCGTCTTTGTCGTCACGTACAAGACGTTCACCGCAATGTCGGGGTTGTTCAAGTCAAACTTGGTGATGTCCTTAACGCTCGTTGGGAACTCGATGCGCTGCCAGTTGTAGCGCTCCGCGTAGGGTCTTAGTTTACTGATTCTCTGTGGGTTCGTCTCTATCTGCTCACGATGCAGAGCTGCTATGATGCTCCACTTGAAGCACTCTTCGTCCTCGTTCGCGGGATTAATGATGGCCTTTTTAGTGACTAACCACTTTGGTGCTGCGATGTACGAGGAGCCCCGCGTCAGCTTGAGCTTGTGGAAGTCTACATCGAGATGCATAATTCGACCGATGCTAAACCCGCTCTTGGGCAGCGCGGGGTTCTCTACATGCGTTTTGATCTGAGTGAGCATCGTGTCTACCACCTCTTCCACGTCGCTACCCTGGAAGACAGGTGTCATGCTGCTATTGAATACCTTATTGACCTCGATGAACAACTCACTGGCACCCTCCACCGGCTTTTTCCACTGGATCCAGAGGGAGCACTGCGCTTTCGCCGATCCCATCTCCTCTACCTGGTTTTCGATCAGGTTTTCACGTGTGATCGCATCGTCCCTAAGTACCCGTCGACGTCTGTACCGTCCATACCAGGGATGCGGAAGCTCCGGAAGGTCCTGCCGTGGGCTTGCTTATGCTCCTGAGGTGTGAAGTCTTGATCCGGTTGCTGCCCGTCTTCGGCATGGTCCTCCCTTGCTTCTTGCTGAACAGCATCATGAAGTGTTGCACCCGTGGCCCTGTTGTAGAGATTCATCACATTGCTTTTAAACGTATTATATACGCTATTGACACCCTTCCTTATAGACTCGGGAACAGCGTCCAATAGCCAGTCAGACAACTCTCGCAGTTTACTCTTCACTGCTGGACGTGTCCTCGCCATCTCTTGCCGTTCAAAAGCATTCATGTCGTCAATTGAGGGGAGTCTAGGCTCAATCTTACTCTTAATAGATCGGGTTTTTGCCATCTGTTGACGCTCGAATATATCCAAAGCCCCTGGTGTAAATGCTCCTGGAGCAGGAACAGGTTGTGGTGGTGCCTCCAGGAGTGCAACAAGTTCAGCCTTACGCAGCTTGGAATAGCGCGTAAGTCCACAGGTTCTCGCAATAGCGTGTAACTCTTTCACGGTGTGTGTATTCATTTATTATATATATACCTCAACTAAAAGATTCTGGCACAGTGGGACTCACCCCCTACTCAACTGCGCATGCTCTGGTTTTTGTTGATGTCAGCAATATTACTATCGGCGTGTGCGCATGCTCGAGATTTTATCGGTTTTGGGGTGGGGTGGGATTCCCGGAATTAGAGATTTCGGGGATTCCGGGACTTGTTGTTGTTGTTGTTTACGTTTCCCATTTCCCGTTTCCTGTGCCAGAACATACATTTTACTATCTCTCGGCCAGGTAAGTCAGGTAGGTATTCCTCTACACTTCTGTCTCCACCTGTGACCACCAACCATAAAAAAACCAACAACTAAAAGAACTACACTCCTCCCAAAAGAAGAAATTCCGAATTAGTGGCGCCGTAGATTAGTGGTTATAGCTCTCGTACTCTGTGCGGGAGACCGGGGTCGATTCCTCTTGACGGCGATTCAACATGGGCGAGTGAATGTTACCATAGCCCCGGGTTAACCCAAGCCATGTGAGGGAAATTGGGGAGATGGCACACTGTGTGGGCCGTTGGGTGTTGCCGGGAGTTGTCTAGTAGAGCGCGGGTCCTAATTGGGTCTGCGTAGCTCAAAATGAGCATTAAATACTCTAGTACTCTCCATCTAAGCCATGGCCCCTCCTGGAAATAATAGACAGGGTATATCCCTCGATATTTGTGAGGCCAGCTATGTAAAATATGCACATCTATCTATCTATCTAATCAAACACAGTGACCAGTACCACTCATGAACCTCAAAATCCGACCACCTAAATTACGCTACAAAAAACACCAACTCCAATTCCAATCGAAAAAACACCCAATCCAATGACTACCATAAAAATCAAAGAAAAACAAAACAAAACAACTATCAAACCCAACAAAAAGAATATAAACCACCAGCACCAGAGAGCACCATAAAACACAGAGATTATCGCTATTTTTAGTGATATATCTCTCACACACATTCACCTCCCCACTGCCATGGTAAGCCCGTACTAAATTATTTTTCGAAATAAATTTAAATCAACAAATTATGCAACTTTTTTAATTTCAACGTGTCCAAATTTGAACAATCTCTGTACCCACCCATAAACAAAATATTTTGAGAATAAGCGCGCTCGCAACATGCACTACTTGCAATAGCAGACGTTTTGCTACACGATTTTATCTATTGTCAACAACTTTACGAAGCTAATAAAAGCGCCAACAGTAGGCTGATCCCCATTAAGCGAATTTTGATCGCTCGGGCTCTAGCGATCCACGGAGAAGCGACCATTAAAAAATATCCATAAGCTAAGCGAAGTAAGATGAGTGATCAAAGTTTTAAGTGAAAACATAGAGAGGACTACAAAAATTTTGATTTTGTTGCATCTGTTATATCGTTGTGGCGTTGGCCAAACGCAAAAGATAATAACCACGCTGTTCAGGTGTTGATACCACGTACATACTAAAAAGGGTAACACCCTAGAACAAGCTAGAACAACCTGGAACAACCTAAGAACAACCTAAAACAACCTGGAACAAGCTAGAACAAGCTAAGAACAAACTGGAACAAACTAAGGACAAGCGAGACCTATCTGAAAACATGCTAAATGATCATGCTGATAGAGTTAAATTTGGGTAATCCCCTTTGCGTGTTTTGTGAGCGATTGAGGTTATCAATATAGAAAGTGTTGCGGAGAGGTTGCCAAGGCAAACGCATTAAGCACGGCAAGGGCATGGCAAAGGCAGGCAAGGAAACAAGAAGAGGAATCAGCAGGCAGGGGTTGGCAAGGCATGGGAGGCAAGGGCATGGTAGGCAGGTGTAGTGTATTTGGTTTGTTGTAGAAAACAGAGATTGGTACAGATAAATATGTGTATTAACTGTTACAGTTAGATGCGCTACAGTTCGGCCATATTGGCTTCAGACATATACATATATATAAACTCATGCTACGGATACACGAAATAGAAACAAAGATGGTAGCGGACACTACATCCCTCCTGACCATGAATAAAATCTACAGGAAACATAAAGCGCTGATAGAAAGACTGGCAGGACGAAGAAACAAAGGAAGCTGCCTTGGCTTTTATGCTTGATGTAGTTTACACTTTTTTTTTTTTTTTTTTTTTTTTGACGTGAAATAATAAATAAAATGTCTCTGTTTTTATATACACAAAATGTTTGTTTTTATTGTCTCTCACAGATTTGTCTCGTAGTCTGCGAGGTACCGTGGAACAGTAAGGTTGCGTCCAACGCATGTCTAAGCATAACCGAATTTGTCCGTTCTTTTTGGATACAACGACAATGGGATTTACCCAGGTGGTTGCCGTCGACAGGCTCAATGATATCGAGTTTTAGGAGTCTTGTGTTGTAATTACGGTATTAGTATTAGAGGTGTTAGAAAAAAAAAGTCTGAGATAAGATGTATAATTTTAACCTTGTTTCCCCACTGGTCTAGCTATCCAAGCGAGACATAAAAATTATCCTTTGTAACAATTGTGGTTTCTAACAGCGGTATTTTATGAATAGCGATAACGTAAATGGGACTAAAGTTTTTCTTAGAGATACTCTTACCCCCCACCGTTATAAGAACAAAAAACAAAAGGACAATTGGGCAGTTAATTAATGAAGAAAAGTGTTGAGCAATCATATACTTAAATCAACACCTTTTAATCTAATGTGGAAACAACTTAAAAGAACTAGTCGGTGGCCCGTGGAAAAATCCACAGTTCGTCCGTCTTTATTATACAGCACTGCGTGCGTCTCGCTACTTGCGCAGCTAAGCTACCATTTTGCGTGACAGACGGACAGACGTAAACGGGTATTATAATATAGATAAAAACGATTAAATGGAATAGAATTCTTTAATTCATACTAATAAAATAAAGTAACAAATAATTAGAAGGGTTAACCTTCAGTAGAACGAGAGGAGAGCAACTTCAAAGTCTGTGTCTCAAGTGGATGTTAACTGAAGCACTCGTTATAAAACGTAATTGACAAAAAACAGGAATTATAGGATTTACGGATGCTACAAATGATTGCACGATGAAATTTTAACTATCTTTATTGTGAATATCACATCACAATCTCTCGTTTGTATTTTGTTGACCGGAGATGATGACCATTTTACCCAAATACCATTTGTAGTGTATGTCCGCGTATATTTTACATATTAGACCGTTTAGTTACTCAAAAATTACTTTTGTGACTGACTTATGGAGTACGAAATTCTAAATCAAAAGGACTTGTTCTTGTCGAGATCTTACGTCATTCTACTATGGGTTAGCAGACAAAGTTAAAAAACAAAAAAACATTAGTAAGGTCTGATACGACCTCAGCCTCCATCGAACCACTGTGGGTCAATCGGTACCGGAGAAATCGAGTCCAGACATTCACTAAAGGAAAAATAAAGGAAAGGTTAAGTCAATAAATTCCATAGGTAAAACTGAAGTATATATACCATAGTTTAATAGCCCGTTCCCATAAACAGACGAAGTCGCAATGCATTATGGTAGTTGTAGTAAAAACAAAATAAACATGGCTAGCGCAACAGGCATAAAATCAGAAAACAATGATTTTGCTATTCTTAATCACTCTGAAAACAGTTTTTCTCAAAACATTTTACAACATTCCAATACATCTGGACCTTCAGAAGATATTGATATTGATTTTGCCTTAAGAAGTCCGATAAACATACCGAAGAACGAGAAAAATCCAGGGTTAAAGAGTCCTGTTGGTGGCTTCACTTGTTGTGTCCCATTGTGCTACAACAACTCAAAGAAAAACAAAGACTTGTCGTTTTATGTAATTCCAAAAAATCCTGAAAATTTTGTAGCAACTGATGGACACAGAGTATGTTCTGAACACTTTGAGGGTGGGAAAAAAACTTACATGAATAACATCCCAACAGTTGTTCCAAAGACCATAAAACCAAAAGTATATAAACCTAGGACTTCTAAAAACAGTTTTGGTATTAAAAGAAAGCTACCTGAACCACAAGAAAATGAAAAAGTGCCAGAGCTTACTAATGAAGAACTATTAATGCAAGAGATACAGGAGCTTAAAAGCAAGGTGTCACATTTGGAGTCAACAAGTTCGAAAAAAGAAAAAGAACTACAAAATGAAATAAATGAATTATCAGACACTTTAAATAAAACCAAGTTTACATTAGATCGTTTTAAGCACAATAAAGCACATTTTAAATTTTACACAGGATTTGAATCATATGACCTATGTTGTGTCGTTGTTGAATATTTACAACCTGCTGCTAGCTCTCTGAATTATTGGGGTTCTAGCACTATTATGAATAAAAAGGATTCAAATCAAAAAAGGACTATCGAATACTTCAATCAATTTTTCAATTGTCGATGGCACCAGAATTAAACAAGATATGGGTAATATGTTGCTACTTAGTAAACCTTTTGCAACCACTAATAACAGAACGCTCAGAAGACTAAAACATCTGTGATTTTACATGATATAAAATTTAGTTCTACATAATATTTAGTTGTATATGATTAGATGTCTTTACTCAGAAAAAATCTTAGAAGTCAGAAAATCAAAATAGAATGCTGTCAATTTAGGTAACATTTTCTCTTCCCATAATTTCCGGTCGAACTGAATGGTTTGCACGAGTAAACTTTTTTCTGTATAAACGATAAAATCAAGCTCAGCGAGGTCGCAAATACCCATAACGCCTTGACATTGGTAAAAATACTGATGCTTCAGTTTAAGTTCTGGTTTACCATTTACCATATGCATAAAAAAACTTTTTTCTATGCAACATTCTTCGATGGTAAATAAACGTTTCGAATACGGACATTTTACTTTTATGCCTTTATGTTCAGAAATTATGCCATCTGCACTACATCCCAGCCATGGCCACTTTGAACTTATAATAAGACCACATCTTGTAATTTTTAAGTCGTTGTTTTCGTATTTTTTTATAGCAATGCTTTCGTTACCTTTTCCCCATTCACAGGCTTTTGAAATAAAGTTCGACTGTTTTAGAAATCGATTTAAAAATGAATCAGATGGAGTACCACTTTAACGATTCATAATAATTTCAAAACTTGATGCCTTTAATCGTTTTCGCCGATGCTCAAACCATAAATTATTTTCACTTTGGGTAATGGTATCCATTTCAATCGAACGTAATTCCATTGTAGAAATGTTTAAATGCATATCAGTAAAAACTTTCTGTGCATCAGATAAAACACTAGTATCCACAAAATCATCCATTTTCTGAAAAATGTTATTTATACATTCTCTCTCCTCAATGTTATTAGCGACACTAACTGCCGGTTCATTTACTTCAGTTACTGATGTCTTAAAAAAGTCACAAGGTTTGAAATCGTTCCCTTCAAGAGTCACTGATAATTGTAAGGCTTGTCCAAGATCATGTAAGTCCTTGCTAAGTTTTCTCATTTTTTCGGTATTAGTTTCGTGTGCGAATAGAGGTGTAGCACAAAACTTGCGCTTCCCAGAAACAACAGGTCTCTTTCTTGAACAGTTTTTGTCTTTCTCAGCATCAGCTTTCTCGAAAATTAAATTTGAAAACAGTATTGCTTCATCATTAGCTTTCTCACCAGGTACATGCCATTTCTGTAAAATATCTGTGCAAGTCTTATCAGAAGGTACACTTTTCACTGCTAATTCTTTATAGTCAATTAATTGATACAAAGCTGCAGCTACATGTTTGCAACACCCTCCTGCTCCCGCTTTGCTGGCATTTATTTGCAAACATTATCCTGTGCTCTTTGCAAAATTCGTAAATAAAGTTTTTTTCCACCAATTTTTATGCAAGTAAACTGCTGTGGATATTAAAATAATCACAACATATATGTACAATTTGCTTACCAACTGTCATTATAAAAAAATAAGAAGGAACCAGCTTCATCAGGATATGTAGATTGCAATTTTTCACCCTCAACTTTACTAATACAATTTCCAGCATACTCAAGAAGAAATTCACCATGTTGAAATGTTTTTGTAGCAAACACTCCAAAACCATAATACACTATAATAATGTAAAACAATTCACAACCCATTTGGAAGCATAATAGACGTATACCTATGTTGTCAATGAAGAATAATTTCTGGAAACCACTTTGATCTGCTTTTTGTTTGCAGTAATACTTTGCAATAGAGTGTGGGTCTGTCTCACGCTTATTCTGTCGTCTCTAAAAATAAATACATAAACATTTTATTAATGGCACACAATTATATGGTGATTCTTTGGTACATTTGTTAATGAGCGAGGCAACATGTTTTTAGCACGGCGATGGAATTTTTGTTGTTTTCTAAAATGGCACCAAGCGTAAATCAGACGAAAGGACATTTTCAACGAAGAAAGTGCATGGAGCTAGCTGGCTAATATATCACTATTTCTCTTACATTTGATGAACCCTTCTTAGCCGAACTTACACCTAATGCTTGCTAGCATAAAACCATGACTTAGCTGGAATAATGATAAAACTTAGATAGCATATATAAAGCTAGCTAGCTAGCTTTTTATATGTTATTAAGGAAATCGTACCTCCAACCTCAGCTCCAGAGTACCACAGAGACAGAAAATACGAAGTAATCACTGAAAGAATATCTTAAATCCTTCTGACAGGGCTAAAAAAATATAATTATCATGCATTATCATGAATATAATATAATTATCATGCATTATAAATATAATTATCATGCATCATGCATTACGACGTAGTGACGTGAAAAGTAGCCAGGCCAGTTGGAGAAGACATGCAGTTTCTTTCTGGACCTACTGCACCGTATTAATATTTTCTAAATGACGCATCCTATATTATCAATTATAGTGCAAGCCAAGTGTTAAACTAACTCGTTAGAGGTGAAGGGTCTCTTTAAGAGACAAGAGAGGAGTTGAACGGGCGATTGTGGAAGTCCCATGAAATGCCACATGTGATGGTGTCACTTTAAAAACACCCAGTCCGGTCTATGAACGGTTGGCGCTAGGAAGGGCATCCAGCTGTAAAACAATGCCAAAACTCTTTATTAATGGCCGTAAGAACAGTTGATCAGACAAACTGCGTAAACGGGGCTGGAACTCTAAGAAGTGAAGGTGTCGCGCACGGTAGGACAGATGTCAGGTGTGAGCATCGTCAGACCGTTACCCAGCTATCACATCACAAGGTAGATAACACTATTACTTGCAGGATAGGTTCTGCTTGGAAAAAGTTCAGAGAGTTACTGCCTTTGTTGACTAGCAGAGTCTTGTCAATTGAGGAAAAAGGTAGGTTATATGAGGCCTGTGTAAGAAGTGTTATGTTGTACGGTAGTGAGACATGGGCAGTGAAGCAGGAAGATCTTGACCGTTTAGAAAGGAATGATATGAGAATGGTTAGGTGGATGTGTAACGCCAGTCTGAGAGACAGAAAGAGTTCAGATGAGCTAAGAGGGCAGGCTAAGCATCCGTAGAATTAAAGATGTTATCCAGATAAGAAGATTGAATTGGCTGGGGCACTTGGAAAGAATGGAGGAGGATAATTGGGTAAGAAAGTGTAGAGACTTGATAGTTCCTGGGGCAAAGCCCAGAGGCAGACCGAGAAAGACTTGACAGGAGGTTATAAGGACAGACTTGATACAGAGGAAGTTGAGTTTAGATCTAACACAGTCTAGATCAGATTGGAAGAGGGTCATTAATATACCCCGTCCAACCCATGCTAGCATGGAAAACGGACGTTAAGCCGAGAATGATGATGATGATGATGCACCTATAGCTATATAGTAGCTATATTGAGGGCAAGTGAATCTTGAAAAATTGCATACAGCTCTATCCTAATATCACACATGTGGGGTGGTTTACGATGTTGCAAAGTGCAGAAAAGTGTGATTTTTTAAGACTTTTAGCCAGATGGCATAAAATAGAGCAAACATACAACATATAGCTACAGCTAGCATAAAACTGGCTACAAAGCTAGCATAAATTTAACTACTTAGCTGGGATTAAACTACCAATTAATTTCGCATAAAATTAGCTACTTTAGCTAGCATAAAATCTGCTACATAGCTAGCATAGAAAAATTCTTTTGGACAGATTTTCTACTAGCTATAGCTTGGTAGCTAGCTATACATATACTACACAGTGAGTGAGATAATTCTATTTTGTAGGAATGTCCCATCACATAGCGCGTTCCAGCTACAATCGTCCACAAAATTTGTTGTCTCTGACAATTTTATACCAAAAACCAAGAACCAAAAAGTTTAGCAAAGGTAGGAAAAGAACAAAGCTAGCTACATATTTTTCAGATAATACGTTCCGTCCTCACTCATGGTCAATGTTTATGTAAAGGTATGTCACGTGTAATTGTTTACGTTGCTCAGGCACAAAGGGCAACATTGAGGGGGAATGGAGAGCCATATTTTTGTGACGGTTTGTAGCTATATTGTAGGTACGTCAGGAAATCAACTTTTTTAACCCTGCGGCTGAGCATACACCAGTGCCACTCAAGTTACATAAACGGAAATTCTTTAAATATATATCGGGAAAGTTTTTCAACATCAACATTTGTTATTACTGAGGCGTTTTAATTTTTATGTTGTTTTTTATATGCAACTGTTATTTCTTCAGAAGAAATTGAATACGGACACTTGTATTCCACACAATACTTTTCATCACAGCAGTTACATGTAAAAATATTGTCAGGTGTTGCTCCTAAATATGGATGCGATTTAAGCAACGAGCTAAGATGTTGTTTTCGTCTTCGTCTACTTCTTCTTTCATTTGTTTCTCGATAACAGGGCGACCACATTTTGTTTCCAAGGGATACAATCGATTTACTGGACGATTCACTATTGTTCCGGTTCGTCCTAGCTTGACTTGTGCAGCACGTACTTTGTCATCGCTTCTAGGAACCAACTTAACCACTCTACCCAATTTCCACATGTGTCTAGGTAACTTATCATCATACACAATAACAACGTCTCCCTCACTAATCTTTTCGACACCACCCTTCGATACGCGATTCACACTCTGACGTAAAGATGACAAATATTCTTGAGACCAACGCTTCCAAAAATGGTCCAGCATTGCCTGCAACATACGTCTCCGTCCTTTAAATTCCGAATCATCCATTATTACCTCCTCACTTCCCAAACTGCTACACTCCAGTCGTCTACCGTACAACAAGTGGTTAGGTGTTAATACATCCTCACAATCATCATCATAGTCATCACAAATAGGTCCGTTATTCAAAATCAGTTCTATCTCATTGACCAATGTTTGTAATTCGACAAAATTAACGATACTTTTCCCTACAGTCTTTTTGATACAACGTTTTACACAAGCTACAAGTCTCTCCCATATACCACCCCACCATGGAGCATGTTCGATATTGAATTTCCACGTGATAAATCGATTTGCAGCAAATTGTTGGGTATCGCCAGAATGAATTTATGAAGGATTGAGACTGTCCATTATGTACAACGTCCAAAACAAGAGCACGGCTTGATACACAAGTATATATTACAACCCAAGTTTTATAAAGCGAATCGTCTTCTCCAAACACTGGTGAACAAAACAACGGCCCTAGATAATCAACACCGGTAGTACGAAACGGGTTGGAACCTTCGAATTGAAAACTTGGTAAATCAGAATGTTCAGGGTAATGAAACGGTCTTGCATTATAGCGTTTACAGATGGTACAAGGACGCAAAATCTTCTTAACAAAACTTCTACCTTTAGTTATCCAATATTTTGATCTTAATTCGGTTAATGTTTGTTTTACACCTCTGTGTAACACCTTTGAATGACAATAATTTACAATTATTTCGGCTAAACGATGATCACGATTTAACATTATCGGAGCTTTGTTATCAAAGGGAATGTTAGCCTGTTTATATCTACCATACGAACGAATGACTCCCTCTTCGTCTTCTCTTAAACTTAAATTCTTCTTTAACTCTTTGTAATCACCTTTCCTTTTCAATTCAATTTGATTTTGCTTAATCCATAACACTTAAGCTTCATGCAACTCTTCAGCGATTACGTAATTGTTTAATGTTAGCTTTTCTTTTCTCAAACCTTTTCTCACGTTGCGAATAAATCTTAATACGTATGACGTAACACGTAACAATTTCAAAAAACTGTTATACTTTTCAATGCTTATTAAGTTTTCTACAGTGTTTCGTTCCACATCAGCGACTAACAATGACTCAACAATCTCTTCCTTCATTTCCAGGGAATCACCAAAATCGATGTTTTCATTTGAATCTTCTAATGAACTTTTTGCATTAAAAAAATTTGTTTCTTCTTGTAGAAAGTCTGGACTCCTCCACCACAGCTCATTTTGTAAAACATCTTGACTATGGTCTCTGGTGATAATATCTGCAGGATTGTTCTTAGATTTTATGTACAACCATTTTCCCGCTTCAACGTTTTTTCGGATTTCAACTACTCGGTTATGAACGAAAGCTTTAAAAACTTTATTTTCTCCTTTGATCCAACATAAAGCAATCTGTGAATCAGTCCAACAAATGACGTCATGAATATCCACTTCATCTTTTAACGCTGATGAAAATGATACAATCAAACGACTCAGTAATAAATTCCCCATTAACTCCAATCGAGGTATAGTCAATTGTTTTTTAAAGGAGCGATTCTCGACTTTGAAGACACCAACGATGCTTTTATCGTACCACTGGACAACGTAAAACGAAAATAAGCACAGCAACCATAAGCAGTTTCACTAGCGTCAGAAAATCCATGTAATTCTGTTCGAACGATAGGGTCATTAACTTCGTGAATACAATAACATCGATCAATAATCACTTCGTTATTCTTTTTCATTTCTTGAATAATGCTATACCATTTGAATTTTAAAATGTCACTTAATTCATCGTCCCATGCAACGCTCTCTTTACAAATCTCTTAAATAATATTTTCAACTTAACCACCAAAGGTTGAATAAACCCAATCGGATCGTAAAACCCAGCTATCACTTTCAGCACGTTTCGTTTCGTAACAACAATTTCCTCCGCTTTGGTAATGTAGTCAGACAATGCTATAACTAACAAATCTTCTTCATCTCTCCATGTGATTCCTAGTATTTTATCATTGATGTTAGCGACATCCTTTTTATTTAAGATCTCGTCACCCTCATCACATACTTGTTCGACAATGTATTTTCTCAACTAGGTGTTGTTTGTTCTCCACTTGCGCAAATTAAAATTACCTTCAGCAAATCTCACCTTCAGCTTATTATACAACTTGACACCTTCGAAAACATCTTTGACACCACTGTTAAAATCGTCCACATAGAAAAGACGAAGGACCTTTTTCATATACTCTGGGTCAATTTTGCTGTAACGTTCGTTATGTTTTCGAACTGTGCCATTTAACAAAAATTGCGAACTACTAGAACCAAAAATAACTCTCGTATATCTAAATTTGGCCAGCATGCTTTCGTCAAAAATGTCATTATACCACAAAAAACGTAAATAATCACGATGTTCAGGATAAACGGATATCTGTAAGTAAGCTTTTTCAATATCGGCAGTCAATCCTATGGTATGGACTCGAAATCTTAATAAGACATCATATAGCAATGGGTTTAAACAAGGAACCTTGTACAAACAATCATTGAGACTACAGCCTTTGTTTTTCGCACTCGCATCAAAAACCACACGCAATTTTGTTGACTTCTTATCTTCGCGGCCAACGGCACGATGCGGCAAATATGTTACTTTCCCAATTTCGGCAGGTGGTGCGACACGTTCAATAATACCTTCTTCTAGTTGCTTGGTAAACGCTTCGTTGTACTGTTCTAATAAACTCGGATTTTTGTTTAATTTCTTTTTTAACTGCGACAAACGTTTTATACTCAACTGATAATTGTCCTCGATAACTGGATGACTTTCTTTAAACGGTAATTTCACTTCATAACGATTGTTATTAAATTTAATCTCATCAACAAACCTCTCATAGACACCCACTTCACCCTCTGACAGAACTCCCACACTATCCAAATCCCAAAAACGTCCAACCTTTTCATTCAACAACGAATCATCATTGTTCACCTTGATAGCAACTTTCATAACATGTGTTAAATTTACTGCACTCTTCTCAATATCATCACCACTAACAAACGGACCACTCAACAACCACCCCAACTTCGAATCAATAGCTACCAATCCTTCATCACTACACTGTTTAACTTTTCCAGTCACGACCTTCCGATAAAAATCTGACCCAGTCAACACGTCAATTTCACTATTACCAGCACCCTTGTCAGCCAAATTGATATTTTTCAAAAACGAAAACTGTGCTTGTAGAACATTAATTCTCTGTCCATTCAACGGAGAGCAAATAATTGGCACACCAAAACCCTAAACAAACCTTTTCTCCTCCAAATCCCTGTAAACAAAATTCATACTCGTTGACTTTCCTGGGTTCATCTGAATTATTTCCAAATGTTTTAATAACAATGTTTTGGCTGTTTACCGGTTTTAATTTTAAATATTCCACGACTCGCTCGGAAAGATACGTACGCTGAGATCCAGAATCCATCAAAACTTTCACTGACATATTATTACGACTGCACTACGGTGAGTGAACGATAAAACTAGCGGTTTGCAACAGTACAGAATTTTTCGAATCCATCATCATGTTGGTTGAACTTTCTAACTCGTTTTCTTCACCTGCAATTCCGGCCTCCTTCCGACTATCTTTCGACTTTCACTTTCAGATCTATCGCACAGGGCGGTCTGGTGACGTAACGATTTGCATAAAAAACAAGAATTCTTACTGCAACAATTTCGTATTTGATGCCCCGGTTGTAAACATTTGAAACAACGTTTATTTTTCCATACGATATCACGTTTGGTTTGTAGGTCGGTAACAACTATGCATTTGTTGTGAAAGTGATCTTGTTTACAAAATGCACAACGTAAAACTCCGTTTCCGGTAAACAACGTTTGTGTACTGAACTTCGGTACATTTTCGTATTGATCTCCATCGTTACAACTTTCTCTGGCGGTTATCTCACTTTTGAAAATTTCCATAAAGTCAGTTATTTTCCAATTTTCTTTTCCCAACTTCCGACTAACTTCTAAACGGATATCATTTGGCAATTTTTCTATGAAGATTAGAATTAACATCGGCCTGTAGTGCTCAGCATTTATACCCAAAGCGAGGAGAGATCGCACATGACTTTCAATGTGATCGTAAAGGTTACGTAATTCTTTAACTGAATAGTTGTCACCTGCTATTGCTTTTCAATTTCAATAGTTTGCTCATGTGCGACGATGTTATTAACTGGGGATTCCCAAGCGTTCAGAAAGAAGCTTTAGAGCGTGTTTGTAATTTTTGTTAGTTAAAGATATACCTTCAATGCATTTCTCGGCCTCTCCTTCCACATAACTTCTTAAATACGTGAATTTTTCAACGTCACTGATCGAATCATTCATGTTTACTGCGGCTTCAAATGAATCGTAAAACTGTTGCCATCATAACGGATCACCACAAAACGTTTTTAAAGTTAATTTTGGTAGCTTCACTCCAGTTTTGGCTGTATAACTAACGGTACTTCTTACAGATAACGTTTCCTCCGACGAAAATCGATTTAAATACGTTTTCAGCTTTAATTTAACTTTTCTTGCTTCCAAGTTAAAATTAAATGTACTTTCTGCCTCTTCTGCTAACACCTACTCGACTGTTTCCCTCTTCCGAGCTTAAAATTAAATTTTCAATTTCTCTATCATATTCTTTGTTGAGTATGTCTAAATCGCTTAATGTTTCATACAATGAAATTACTTCAATTCTTCTTTCCTCGGTAAAAACATCATCCCTAATTAAATTTTCAAATTTTGAGAAATTCTTTTTCTCTATCAACTTTCTGTTCAAATTTCTCTTTCTCTTTGCACGTGTTAATTCAGTACTACGATCAGCCATTATTAAATAATTACCACTAAACCACAATCCGGCTCGGTTTGACCATGTAAAAAATCTGTTTTTCTCTGATTAAGTTATTGAACAACAAGAAATAAAACCACGAGGTAATTCATAAATAAACACGTCTTACTAGAGGACTGTATAAAAACTAAAAAACAACAAGAACTCAAAAATACAAAGAGCATGCGTAAACTATACAAAAATAAGAACCCGTCAACATATAAAGCGCATGCGTAAAACTTAATAATCTTTAACACAGGCAACCTGAAAAGGACCTGCTGTGCTATTACATCCAGGGGCAACGGAACATCCATATCAATGGGCGGCAAAAAACAAGTATTAATTACTGCATTGGGTAATGTCCTTCTAATTTTTTCCAAGAACTTTTCTTTTCTTTTTTTAGTTACAATGCGCTGTCTCAGGTCTTGGGTCAAATAAATTTTTGTCACTGTAGTTAATCGTTCTTTTCTTTTGTTGCTTTTTCTGATTGTGCTCAACAATATTCATGTGACATATTTTCATTGGTTTTATTTGCTTAGAAACACTATTCCAGTAGCACAGTTGTTCAGTACAGGTGGGATCTGACACACCCTTAGCATTCGCAAATTCAATTTTATACAAAGTAGCCACAACATGATTGCAACAACTACTATAGCCTGCTGTACATGTGCAAAATGACAACAAAATGTCACTATTGTCATCAAATAAAATCCATATTTTATGTTTATTCTTGCTAATACCTTGAGATGGTGTAACAGCACATTTAACTACTTTTCTCGAACTTATGTCACCAATGTAAACTTTATCAACCCAGCCAGATTTACAAAAAGAGTAAGTTTTTCGAACTTTATAATGTCCGATATATTCTGTTTCGAAGGCTTTGGTTGCAAGAATATACGAAAAAATCTGACCAATATTAACTCTCGGAAAGTTGGTTACATCATCATTATAAAAGGACTGCTCATCAGTAAATGGATCTTCCAGCTCTTGCTTATGAAGTAGCTCGTTATAGTCTTTTTTTAACTTCCTAGCAAGCTGCTCAGCAGTGGTTTTTATTTCAACTTTCTGTTCATGAGCAATTAGAGCTCTTGCAGCTAACGTTCCACGGGATCCAGATGTTGGTAGTCCACGTTGGGAAAGGAAAAATTGAAGTTCAGCTTTAGATAGATCTAAAAAATTCTCCAAACATTCAATATCTTCAGACGTAGCCATCACCTTTGCTTCATATAACTATATACTTTTAATAATCGTTTTTTTTGAAAATATTTACATTTAACTTGTATTCACAGGATAACCTCACATTAATAACAAACGCCACCACATAAACTTCTTATCGCTATCGGCTCTGTTGTTTTTGTTTGCCCTGATTACTCAGAGTGCTTTGCGCAACCGTGAAAAGGTCTATTGTTAAGTTTGATTGTGAGAACCATGAATCCTTTCTCAAAGACTTCGACGTCATGACGGTCTTTTCTGCATCGCCAACGGTGTCCATCTAAAATTTTACTAGATTTACATATTTTTGTTAGGCTGTAGTATTTAGGACAATATTTTATTCCAATTATAACACTATTTTCTAAACACCATCGGAATGTTGTTTTCTTCGAAGATAAAACGTTGGTTATTAAACACTGATACGTTGTGAAATGTTTATTGTGCAATGTATTCTGTGTCTGGTAAGATCCTATTGAAGTTGTAGATCTGACTTGAACACTGAAACTTGTACGCCTATATGTCTTTTGCTTGCAGATTTCATATTAATACATTGTTCTAAAATGATTAGAAATGCAGCAATAATACTTCATTGTATGACGAAAAGCGATTTGTGTATTTGTAATGCCTGAAATGTGCCGATTCTGTGAACTAAATACAGATTTTACAGGATTTTATATGAAACTTAAGAAAGAGTAAAAAACTGGTGATGAAAATATTTGTATTGTATTTGAAATAGATACTGATTTATTTGTTATTCATTACATACCCAAATGTAAGTGGTCATAGTTAACGATCAACCTATCTAAAAGTTTTAGGTGGTGGTGTATTAACCATGCGTGACCCTGCTGTAACTACAACAGCGTCAAATTCATCACCATATGATGCACCGTCCACCACTTCGGTATCGCCGGAAACGGTGGCCAAACCCTCGTTGCTACATCAGTCGTCAAAGAATAAGGTAACTATTCTTTAAGGAGCAAACGTTTTGTTGTTACTTGTAGCCAAACATAGCTATATTTAGCTAGAGTTCAAGGGGGAAAAAATTAAAATGAAAAAAAGATTTTAGATATTGTAACTTATTTTCGTAGTAAAATACGAATGCGCCATTACTATTTAGGGAATGGATGTCCACATTTGACATGCCAATGTATAATTTCATCTAACAGAAAAAGTACAGATCGAACTATAAAAAAAAGATTAAAGCAAATTAAATGGATTATGAGGAATTAAAGAAATAAACAGAATGAATGGTTTTTTTTTTAGGTAATATGTAATAGACAGTTGTTTTTAAGTGGAGATATTAGGGATGTTCGCTACGCTTGACAATTGACAAAAAGATATTTTATTGGTAATAAAAGGTATTAAGACTATGGGATTTCAGATGATACAGGCAATATCCTCAATAATTTTTTGGAATAGATCTGTCCCTTTGTTAGAATAACGCCACACAAATTTAGCAAGGTAGGAGCTGAACATGGTCTTCAGTACACCCAAAGCGAGACGCATCTTCTTTGCCTGTCTCCAATGACCTTCAATCTTTAAGTGTTGGAGGCATTTGGGCTCAACAAGCCGAAGGTCTAAAAGACAGTCTGAATTTACCGTGGTTTTGATATAGCTCGCTATGAAGTAAAGCTGTAAGTGACAGTGTAGAATTTTAGTTGCTATTTTGCGTTTGTGAACTTTACCAACTTATTCTGGTTAAACTGGCTGGAAATATTAGGAAATATCAGCAAAATTTAAACCAGCACAGTCATTAACGGATAATAATTTCGACTTCTTTCTTGCTTGGGTTCATCTGGGCGAGTAGCTTTCAACATAAAGGAATTATAGCTGAGGCTGGTGTCACCATGCTTCTCGATGACAATACCGAAGTATGTGTCATTCTGTTATACGGACACATCCTGGAACATAGAAAGAGAGAATTTGAACCGCGTTTGAAGATGTTTATATCAAATAAGAAAAATCACCTTGGTATGTCCCGAAAGCGTCTTCATAACATTAGCCTCCAAAGGTGCTGTAGAAAATTATTTTTTGACAAATTTAACAACAACCTTAAGAAATAAGAAAACTATGTCAATTGATTCAGACTAGGTTTAAGTTCTGATTGGGTGAAATAGGCGAGAACATAGTTCCGACATTTACCCAATTAGATGTGCGTTTTCGAATGTGTTCTAGGAGTATAAAAATAAATTTTAGTGTTTTGCATTGTATAAACTGCCATGATTTTAATCATGTACATAAAAAAATGTTAAGCAACACCACCACCACCACCAAAATTACTAATTAGCAAAGTAGTTACACGAATTGTATTGCATTACACATTATTTTCCTGATTTTGATATTAAATTAAAATATTAGTCTATAAGATCCGTGCAAAAATCCACTCAGGCAGAAGAACAAAGTCAAAATATAGGTTGTTTTGGCGTTAAAGTTATTTTAAGAAATAAGATTTTGTGAGGAGCGGTTACAGAGATATTGGGATTTAAATGGCCAAAAAGGAAATGGCCAAACAGCACAACTTGTCCAGTACTGGAAAGGTCTGCGAACTTTGTAAAATTATTGAACCAGGTTTGACTCATGTTGAAGATATTTACATCAAATAGGGAAAATCACCTTCACAATGTTGGCATGTCCCGATTGCGTCCCCATAACATCAGCCTCCAAAGCTGCGGTAGAACAGGATTTGTTGACGAATTTAACAATAACCTAAAAGAATAAAACCACTGTTTAAATTGGATTGGATGAACGAGGCGAGAACATAGGTCCAACATTTACCCAATTTTTTTGCCCTTTAATATCAAAAAGTCAAAAATCCCTGTGAATGAAAGCTATTCGGCAATATTCAAGAATAGCCCGAAAACACTACCAAATTTTTTACCATATTTATTTACCAATGGCATGGCAGGATTTACCCAGATTACGTCATATTTGACGAATCGCCTGGCATTTACAAAAGCGGGAAAACAGTGGTCTATTTTCATACTTTAGATGATAGTCAGATCAGACTTATACTCTTTTATATTCCTTGGATGTTTTTTTTGTTGTTGTTGTTATTGTAGTAGAAGTGTGAAATGCTTATTCCGAGCGGTTACAGAGATATTGGGATTTAAATGGCCAAAAAGGAAATGGCCAAACAGCACAACTTGTCCAGTACTGGAAAGGTCTGCGAACTTTGTAAAATTATTGAACCAGGTTTGACTCATGTTGAAGATATTTACATCAAATAGGGAAAATCACCTTCACAATGTTGGCATGTCCCGATTGCGTCCCCATAACATCAGCCTCCAAAGCTGCGGTAGAACAGGATTTGTTGACGAATTTAACAATAACCTAAAAGAATAAAACCACTGTTTAAATTGGATTGGATGAACGAGGCGAGAACATAGGTCCAACATTTACCCAATTTTTTTGCCCTTTAATATCAAAAAGTCAAAAATCCCTGTGAATGAAAGCTATTCGGCAATATTCAAGAATAGCCCGAAAACACTACCAAATTTTTTACCATATTTATTTACCAATGGCATGGCAGGATTTACCCAGATTACGTCATATTTGACGAATCGCCTGGCATTTACAAAAGCGGGAAAACAGTGGTCTATTTTCATACTTTAGATGATAGTCAGATCAGACTTATACTCTTTTATATTCCTTGGATGTTTTTTTTGTTGTTGTTGTTATTGTAGTAGAAGTGTGAAATGCTTATTCCCCCCCCCCCCCCCCCCAAAAAAAATACAGTAATACAAATAATTTTAATACATGCAGCTGAATCCTGATATTCCAGATTGAAATGCTTCCCAATAGCTAGCTAGCGTGTATCGTCCTCATTACGTGATTTTACCTAAACAGGATCAAGCAATATCGAAAACAGCTAAAATGTCTTCCCTGATGTCTTCCCTGATCTACATCTTAATTCTGTCAAGTGATTTTCCAATGTGAGTTTTACAAAATAATAAGAAATGCACCATCTGCACCACCGCCACTGCCACCACCAGCACCAGCAGCTCCTACTGCGTCCGCAGCAGCTGGACAGGTTCATGCTATTCCGTGTGTATAGCGCTTTTTCTGCGAAATTACTTAAATTATTAATATTTTTTCGCGCGTTCACGTAATGCAACCAGTCTTGCTAATTTGAATAAAACAACTACGCTTTTTCATGAAAGCGCATTTGTGCGGTTTTTAATCTATAATACAGCCCTCAAATTGCTCTCACAGAGCTTTTGTTCTATGATTGACAATTTTCTTCTCTTTAACTAGGCTGGATCAACTTTCAGGCTTGGCTTGAAGTAAGTTTAATTTATATGTTTTGCCAATGCTTTAGACATTCACCTCATCATTTATTATTTAGCGCACACCATTATGGTTCAGTAGGTACCTGGATGCACGGGAGGATCGGATTCATACATTGGAGACTCGTGTTGAAGTATATTTAATTTTAACATCTAGTCCAAAAAAAAAGGAAAACTTTTAATTCATCGGGAACAGAAGGTAATTAACATCTTAGTGACAAACCACTCAATTTACGCAGACTAAAAATGTTTTGTTACTTCATGTGAGGATTAATACAAAGTAGAAAAATCGATTTCTTTATTTATAAACTCGATTAATAATTTATATTTTTTAACAATTCTTAACGGCATTTCATCAAAGCAAACGCGGTCCTTGATATTGCATAATATTTAAGATTCCTTTTACAGTGGCGATTTTTGTCGCTGTGATTATTATTATTATTCCCGCGAAACATCTTTCTTGTTGCGAACATTTCTTCTGCGAACAATTCTAGAAAAATTGTCTTCCTTTTCAGCTTCCTTCTCATCTTCCTCTTCCTCATCTTTACCTTCTTTGCATTTCTCACTTCTTCAAACACCTCTATTCACTTCTTCATCCACTTCTTCATCCTTCCTATCTTCCTCTCCTTCTTCTTCTTCATCATTTTGTCTTCGTCTACGTTTTGTCAGTCATCTTACCGTTCACAGTCGCATCCTTTTTTACGACACCATCCATATTCCCCTCCACAACATTTCACCCCATCATTTCCTGAAGTTCATATTCGTCCATTTTCATTACGAACCCTTTCCTACCGTGGTGGTGATTCAATCACCACCACCAGCACAAAGGCCACAACCAACTCAACTACTACCAAGGCTACCACGACCACAACCACTACAGTCACCTTGAAACACCACCATCCTCTACTGTTCTTTATCATCTTTTGTTGTTCTTCGCCGTTCCATAGACACACCCCCATACCACCGTCTCATTATTTTCCAAATCCATTGCCTCCTTCACGTCGGGTTCCCCGTAATAATGCTTTCGGTTGGCCAAGTAATAAGGGACCTACGTGAATGGGTCAATGGATTTTGGAGGCGTTAATTTAGTGTAGGATATTAAGAAGTAGTGGTTTATATTATATTTTTGTTTTACTTTGAGTGCTATTGGACGTTTTGCTAATACCTTGCATTTTGTTCTTATGTTGGAGAAAGTACGCGTACTTACTTAAAGTTTTGTATTGTAGTACAAATGCTTTGCTTTGTTCGAGAGGTTGATAGGAAAAAATTGATGCACATCCGCTACGCAGGTTCATGCACGCAGATCTCTAACATTTCTAGTTCACGCAACACTGGGATGCTTATCACTTTAATTCTGCTATCCTGTTCAAACCGACTGCTGACTTACCTATCTACGTCAGAGCTTCATGACATGACAAAGATCACGAATTGCACTTACAGCATATCTAATTCCCATTTATGACGAATAGTAACACACATACAGAGGAAGGCTTTAATTTAATTTAAGGAATTGAACATTTTCGCTAACTTCTGCAGTACCAGCTAGAATCAGTTTTCTCTTTTGTAAAAGCTTCCAGCTTGTCGTGTTCAGTTTTTGATTGGCTAAGACATTCAGCATAGTCTAATTATGTTCTATTGAAGTATTTACGCTATCTGCATAGTTAGAAAGAGCTTTCTTGCCGACCGGTGCAGACGATGTTTATAAATTTTCCAATAACACAACGCATCATCTGCTTGCTTCCTACAATCTGCAAAAATTAGTACCCTTTCATGTTTTAGATCTAACCAAATACTCTGATTGAAACCAAATAAAAGATCCGGTGTGAACAATGACAAGTGAAATGTGACAAGTTCGGATGTTTCTTAGAGCCTGCTTTTTTAATTGTTTGTGGTTACGAGCTTTGAAATTTCGCTCTCCTTTGTAATAATTTATGTCCGGAATTGTAGTTAACTAAATTATGTTACAAGATCAGTGGCCAACAACATTTTTTCTTCCTTTTTCTTCAATTTCTTTAATTGTTACACTTTCTTAGCTACCTGGCTTTCTTTTTCCTTTGCATTTACTTTCTTAAGATTTCATGAATATATACTATAAGCGTATTAAGCTAAACTAGCTTGTTACTCCGGTAATTAAAGCGAATGTGCACTGGCTTGCACAAAAAATCTGTTGAATTTTTGCAACGTACATTAAGCTGTTCTGTGTCAGGCTGACCTTCATTTAAGAGTTGCTAATTTTTATATATATGTAAGGTTTATCGATGATCAAAAAACGAAACTTGGCACATGGAAATACTAATTCTTTAGATTGCATGGACACCTTCAAAGACCAAAAAATTTATTGTGCCAAAGCCGTTAACCACAACCACAAATCCTATAGTGCTATCCTATCTGAATCGGCCGCAACACAGCAAACATTTGAATTTGTTTCAATACATTCGTAATTTTGATACAAAGCCGTAAGTTTTACAGTGTTTGTTATTATTGTATAATTTTATTTCTAGTTAGGGTTTAAGTCCATACAGAGATGGCATTTCAAGATTAGTGGGAACAAGATTTGTTTCTATTTTCAATTAACATTACTTTTGGCAACATACTTTAATAAATGTTCCGTCCCAAAGTTTTACCGAAATAGTATTTGAGGAGTCAGAAAATTTGTCACCGTCAATAGGATACTATTACAATGCTAAGAAAGTAAATGACACGTTTTGGAATGATGTATATGCAATAAAGGAATACCTGCAACGAGGAACAAATAAAGAGTACTACATTAAAACCTTTCTATATAGCAGGTATAGAAATAGACTTTTAAAATGTGCTTTTATGATTTTTAAATTTAACACAAAATTGTTAGTACTTAAATTTTTGCACAGTTGAGTTACATATTTTTATTTACAGGTTAATTGGAATGCGACGACGATATTCTGTGGAAAATCTTACAAGTGAACAAAAACATGTTTACTATTATACAAAAAATTTACTGGTCTCACGTAAAGAACCGCAAACGCATATTGTAAGATCTAACACACTAAGGTACTCATTTGTTAATTTTAAGGAAGCATCAATTTCCGTTACTGATGATAGTGACATAGAAGAAAATCTTATTGAACAGCCTGCACAAGAACTTTTAAAAACTAATTTAGTGATAAGAGAAAAGCAGGCACATGTAATTTCTTTACATAATTATTAAAGTTCAGTGTTAATTACATCTAACTTTGAAAATGTTAGATTACATAGCACTACAATCAAGAATTGTACTGAGATAATACCACTTCTTATCTTAGGAAAGTCATTCATTAAATCACAACGGTGAATTTAGCAAATACGTATCGAATGGAAATCCACGAAGTAACATGTACCACCATACATGCATCATTCTTAATTCCAATAGACCAAGATGATAATTACGAAATAAATTGGAATTTGTCATGGTACAATTGTAATTGACGATGTACTATAAAGAATTTCTTTAACATATTTTCCAATTAATTCCAAGAAACATTGACCAGAGTAACATCATCTTTTTTATTAATTTTCTGTTTTTATATTTACAGATTGGTCAAGTTAATACTAAAATTGTGACAAAGACCATAGAATTACTAACAGCTAAGCCGACTGTTATATTTTTGGGCGACGAAAAACAATCATTGCCGCTTATTACTACAAATGGTCAAACTAAGATTGACAGTTCGTTTTTCCAGTAATTACAAAAATAATACTTTCCACACATTTAACTTGTACAAGAACAATGTTCATCACAATACTTTTTGGACATAATCAGGATTTGTAGATTTTGAAGAAATGTTCATAAAATAAAGTCATCGATTGTTATACTACATTACAAACTGGTATATTTTACATTTCAGAGT
Organism: Hydractinia echinata; assembly: GCA_030067915.1. Classification (NCBI taxonomy): domain Eukaryota; kingdom Metazoa; phylum Cnidaria; class Hydrozoa; order Anthoathecata; family Hydractiniidae; genus Hydractinia; species Hydractinia echinata. The sequence continues at coordinate 39,904 of JASGCC010000454.1, read as the reverse complement.
GACTGACAGAAGGATAAGGAACCAGTTCAGCCATACTACAATTCCTGCAAATAAATATGTAGTATCCAATGTTGTGTTTGATATATTACGTTGTCATCCTAATACAACCTTTATGACTTGTTCGTCCGAAACAAAAAATACAATCAATCAACTCGTTTTGCAATACTATGTGCAGATACGGAACCAGTATTTTCACACATCACCTTTCCAATATATACATAAGGCATATCATATAAATATATATTAATTCCCAAATCTGTATCTATAGTTAACAGATGCTACTAAAACTCAATAGCCTTATTGTATTGGAATGCGAGTTGTACTGATCAGAACAATGGTTTGATTAATGGACAGATCGGTTAGTAAATGTGTTCCTATACTATTTCTTCTGTTTTTATCTTCAAAATAACAAAATAAAAACTTATATTTCTAGGCACCGTATCAGTAGTCAAAAAAGCAACCTTGTTGGTGAAAACAAAGCTAAATACGGTTGCTGTCTATACCGTGCATACCGAAAAGAAACGAAAATATTATTCCCGCCAGGTCCCCAGACATCAACCCCATCGAGAATATATTTCATCTTGTTCGTACCAAGTTAAAAGAGGATGCTATAAACCAACAAATTGAGCGCGAAAGTTTTGTGGAATTTAGTAAACGTGTAGGTGCCACTATTGCTGGATTCTCCGCGGCAGTTATCGACAAAACGATTGAATCGATGCCACGTAGAATGGAAATGATAATTAAAGCCACAGAAGAACGTATCAGGTATTAAGCACATAATTTTGTCTGAAGTGTTGCTTTTTTACTCAGTTTTATATGGTGTAGCACTTTTTTTATAGTTTTTTTTTTAATAATTATAACAAAACTGGAATTGCACACGGCCCGCACACAAACCAATTAATAGCATGCCATATCATGAAGTTTTAGTACACGACCCACACGACCCGTTTGGTTTTTTTTATTAAATATTATAAGGTATATTCTTTTATTCTCTGTGTGTGTGTGTGTGAACTGAAAACAACGTAATAGCTTTCATAAAGGTTTAAATGCATTTTTGAAAAAAAAAATTTTCAAGAAATTAGCTATATGAAAATGTGCCATTACCTATACACTCTTTCTGAAACATTTAAATTTTTTTACATATATTTAGATGTCACGTCGTACAAAAGCAGCAGTATCATTTTTTGATCATTTTCCTAAGGACTTCCTTAGACCATACGGTCCAGCGACTATTCCGAATACCGCGACGGATGGGGACTTCGAGAAGAAGTTAAAACCATTCACATGTGAGTGGCTCAACAGACCATCCGTGCCTTATTCGGAATTGGCAGCAACACTCGCCCCGAATTGGGAAGTTGTTACATCAAAGCTGCCATCTTTTATAAAGAACCCTATTTCGAATTTTGCCTTCGATAGGGTCACCAACATAAATAATGCAATTTCACCCCTTAATAATAAATTGGATGGTGACAAAGCCAATAGTGTGCAGTACAAAAAGGCTGCGATTGCAATCACTGGCGTACAGGAGGATGAAGAAAAGGAAGAGAGATTTGAGAGATGTATTAACGATATGATGTGTATAGGTGCAAGCATGTATCTGGCGGCGTTACATTTGAAATTAGCAAAGTATGTTCATTTCCATCTAGACGATATTTTAAAGGCTGGAGGCGCAGATAAACCCGGGGGAAAGATTTTAAATCTACTCCATCCTTGAATAATTATATAACAATTGCTAGCGGTACAACTGATTCCAAGAACACAAGAATATTCTATACGAATAAATATAAAAAGTGTGTTTTATGTTACTGTTCTTAGTATTTACTTAATTAAAGAAATGTTAAATAATTTTTATATTCATTCACATAGGATAGTGGGGTTGTCGATCCATCCGACACTGAAGAAATAGTAAGTATATTACTACTTTTACAGTACAGGAAGTTACAATTTCATCAAAATAAAAAATTATTTTAGCATTTTGAAAAGCAACAACGAACGCGTGAAGTGCAAGTATCTTTGACTTGTGTAAGTGTAATTTTGTAAGAAATATTGATCGATTAAAATTATGTGCAGCTGTTATATAATATTTCTATTTAGATTGGACAATCACGAAGAACTCGTCGAAGGACATTAAACTTTATAAGTTTTTATACCATTCTTATTAAATGGTATGATTTAACATAATTTTATTAGTATGAAATTTAAATGTTGCATGTAATTGTGCAGCTTCATATGTTCATATTGTAGGAACTATCTGGCAGTGGATCCGAAAAAGATGAAGCATCTATTTGTGAAGAAAATATTCCAAAAAAATGGTACGTCTTCCTACCATAATATTTTTTATATAAATTCAACTTCATTCTCATGTGTTTACAAGAATAGCAGTAAACTATTGAAAACGTCATAACATCTTGAACTTTATTCAAAATCCGCGATTAAATATTTTCATTTAGATTACACCAAAGATTATTACAAGAAGAACGTTAAATTTTGTAAGTTCTTACTTTACACCATTCTTATATTGTAATGACTTTCGTTAAGGCACATTCATATATAATATTCTTACAACATTTTAGCAATTATCTGACACTGAATCTGCAGAGGAAAAGGCACCAACCATTGTAGGAAAAAATATGGATAAAAAGCAGGTACGTCTTCCAACCATGATACTGTGTCATATGATTTTAACATTTTTCTATGTATTTGGAAAACTGGTTATTGCATTTATAACTTCATAACATTTTGAACTTTAAATAGTCTTACCAAGAAGAAGAACTGTTATTGAACAAGGATGAAAAGAAAAAAAAGAAACACACAAAATATAAAGGCGAAGCAGAAGTAATTTCTTTTCTAAAAATTGTTTTATTTTATCAAAGCAATTTTTCGTATCATTTGTTTTAGAAAACATGCAAGACTGCAACTATTTCTGGAAAAATCGGAAAACATATATTCTTGTGCCAGATAAAAATGTAAGTACTTCGTTGAAAGTTTAAATTTATTTCCAATGTCATGAAATTGTAGTTGTATAATTTCTTATTTTAGTATGAAGACAAAGATCAGGAAAATATAAAAATGGTAGAGGACAGGAAATTTGGTACAATAGAAAACAAGAAGAATTTCAACGTACATTTAATATCAATGCCACTTCCAAATCTTTTCACGCTTCACAAACTGTAACTGATTTAACCAACTGGATAAAATTCAAATCAGAAACATAATGTAGCAAATGTTCATTATTGATTAACAATAAGCTTCTTCAAACTTACAGCAAAGGCACACTGAAAACGTCTACCACATGTATTTGCAATAAGGATGTTTATCAAATTCCTCAAATTAGTCATGTTCCGAAGGAATTATTTGGAATGACATATGAACAGCAGAATATATTACGCATTTTTGATATCGACATTGGAAAATATGAAAGAAAGCAGCATGGATACAGAGTAAAAACATGCGGCTTTTCATTAATAAAAACAGACTTAACCGTTGAAGAAAAAATTTCTTCCTTGCAAGATGAAACGGAAAAAAAACAATTGCACGAAGCTTTTACATTTCTAATGAACAATAATGACTCTTACTACAGGTGAATTAATTTATGTTAAAAATGATGTAAAATAAATATTTTTAAAATATATCAATTCTTTACAGGGATTATCACGACTTGATCTTAAATGAAAAAAAGATAGGTTTTGGGAAGTATTTTCTTTAAGGGGAATATAATGTGCACTATGGCCAATCATGTACTACACAAAGTCACCGTGTGAAAGCTTAATTGATGGTGGTTCATCACACTTGTCAGCAAACGAATTATTAATGATAAAATGTAAAAGTGCAATATTGGATTTTTCAGTTCATTTTAAGTTGCTACAGTATCAATTTGATAGGTACATGTACAAGACCATATCAGGTTAGTAATTCGTGTGTTATTTTACATAAAACGAAACTATATTCTCTAAATTGACCATACTAATTAATGATTTTCTTAAGGTGCAATAGCCAGTGGCAGAAAAATGGGTACAACGCCAAAAGAATCTCTCAGTACTAAATGGTTCTCACCGCTATACTGGCAATGGCAACATGCATTTCTTATTGATGCTGTCAGTCAGTTTGGGTATCCTGATATGTTCATTACAATATCTCCATCAGATCATGGAGTTTATAGTTAGCCGTAGAGCATATATTTTGAATATGGTCATTAAATAGTAACTTTTTGTCAATAGTAATTCCTAACAACACCACACTATTAGTCTCTTTGATGGAAATTTGATCTATCTGTAATGTTATCGGCTGCCTCACTTTTTTGCTTAAAATCATAAATTAAAATGTTTTTTCAGGATTTGCTTTAAGTGAGTTAATTTTAAACTACTCCAGTAAATGTTTTGTATCGTGAAGCAGGCGGTTAATTACAACGGATAAAATTACATCGCAAGAATAAAGTGAGTTGTCATCAGCGAAGTTACATATATCAATTTTTTCGACGAAAAAGAAAAGGTCGTTAATGTAGATTAAAAAGAGCAGGGGACCATATATAGACCCTTGTTGTACTCCGCGAAGTATTTGAAACCAATCACTCACTCAAAGAAGAACCGATTTTTACTCTCTGTTTGCGAGAGGATAAATAATCAAGTATAAGTTGAAGGCTACTTTTACTTAGACCATAAGCTTCAAGTTCAGCTATGATTAAGTCATGGGGTAAGCAGTCGTAAGCTTTAGACAAATCCATTAGTATTGTCCCCACAAAGCCTCCATTATCTAATTCACGTTGCCAAGCTTGTAATAATTTAAAGAGAGCGTGTTGTGTCGAATGCGCTTTCCTAAAACCACATAGAAGGTTGTTTAGTAAGGGTTCAATATAATTTGATATTTGTTTGTATAAAAGTTTTTCATAGACCTTCGACAGAAGAGGTAAAATACTAATTGGTCGATAATTCGATTTTACTGTCTTGTCACCCTTTTTGAATATGGGAATTATGTTTGCCTCTTTCAGGCAATTTGGAAAGCGATTATTTTTTATATCCACGTTTATACAATCACACCACTTGTAGCTTTGTTTGTAGGTAGATTTTTAATAACTTCTTTGACTTCATTTAGTGTTATTGGATTAAATACAAATTTATGATTTATGGAAAAATTACTTTTTATAGCTACTATACTGGGATGTTTGGCATATTTTCTGGTGATGTTTCCTATCTCATCTGAAGGTTGGTTTTCTGGAACTATGGGCCATTTGTAAAGGTCCAATGAGTTCACAATATTTCCAAAAAAGGAATTAAAAATAACGGCAATTAATATAATATTAGCATCACCCTTTGCGTGCTTATTAAAAAATATGGTTTACATATTTGCCAGAAAGGTTTTGTGTTTTTACGAATATCAAGTTTACTAAAGTAGTCTAATTTAGCGAGTTTGTTAAGTTTTACCACATAGTTACGTTGTTTGTTAAAGCTTATAATGTCCGACGTGTTTTTTGTTTTATTGACACGATTTTTCAATTGAGACCGTTTCATAATGGCCTGACGTAACGCCTTGTTCATGTGTGGTTTTTAATATTATTTTAGTTTTTTTAGGAGCATGTTTATCAAGCACAGTGGCATTTTTTAAGTCTTGCTGAAAAAACTCGTTATTAAATTTCTTGTAACACCTGTAGGTTATAATTTTAGCCTCTTCTTTCTGAAATGATGTTTTCAACATTGAGTAAATCATGTGGTGATGATCACTGATACCGGTTTCATAAGAAGTAGTATTTTTAAACGAATACTTTCGATTTGTGAGGATTAAATCAATTTTTGAGCCTGAGCCCTTAAAACATGTGTCGCCTTTAATCAAGTTGACTAAATTATGTGAAGACATAAAGTTTTTCATATTTACATACCTTTACTTTTACAATAACTTTTAAGTTTTTCATTCACGGACTTAATTTCAGCCGTTAGATCTTGATCTTTTCTTCCAATTATGCTTGATAATATAATCTGGATATTTTGATCTCTGTCAATTTCTCGAATAGCAGCTATTACGTTCTTTATTTTCTTCTGTGTGTTAACTTTATTTGTAAAGTCATTTGTTCCGATATGAATTACTATGATATCGGGTTTCTTTCTAACATAAGGTTTGATATGGTCAATTAGGTATGATGTTGTAGCTCCAGAGTGGCTTCTGACGTCGACCTTATAATTGCGGGAAATACCCTGTGGATTTATTTCTTTAACCATTGAACTTCCAATTATCATCACATGTTTTTTATCGTTTATATTATTGTTGGTGGTTTTAGATTCATTATTTCTTGATTCAATATTTTTATGTTTCTGATTCTGGCTTTTCGGCTCTCCTACCGGGTTCCTTGGTTGTGATTTATTTTGTTCTTTATCATTTAACGCTTGATACGGGTGTTATCTTGAAGTTGTTCAACTTCATGTTGCAGTGAAACTAGTTTATCAAACACGAATTTCTTGAAGTCTACGGCATCATCACCAGCGTTGTATGTAACATTCCCCTCGTTGTTCTCAGCATAATAAATAGGGTCTTTACAAGATTTATTCACTGTAAACGTTTTGCTACTATTGTGGTCTACCGGTGTGTAGGTGTCATTACTCCGATACAACCTCTTTGTCAATTTTCCTGCTTCAACTAAACGTGATAAAGACTTACGTACAACATCTAAGTTTAAATTTGATTCTACTGAGATATCTTCGAGTTTCTTTTGCTTTCTTTCGCTTTAACACAGCTTCCTGTACTCGATCATCTGTATCTTGATCCAATTTCTGACCAATAGAGCACTGTAGTTCTGAATTAAATTCATCGTTAACATTTTCCACGTCTGACATGTCCGCCATGTTGAATGAGGCCTTGATGGATGGATCTTCGAAACTGTTTCCGGTAAGTATTGCTACAATTCTCCAAAAGCTGCTCTTCTATATTAATGGCATAGTTAAGCCACAATTTTTACTGCCTCTGATTTCTTTTAAAGGTGCTGTCAACGTGGGTTAAAAATGTACCTGAATCCAAGAAGCAGCATTCGTTTTTAATAGATGCTGTAAAATAATTTTGTTTCCCCACCCTCCTTATAACTAAAGTCCTTACGAATAGACGTTTCCGCAGATACTTTTTTATCAACAACAAAAAGTTATCTTGAATGCTTTACATTTTTTCAATTTTAGTTGAAAAAATTAGTCAAACGTGTCGGACCGAAATAGCAACCTTGATTGTGGCGCTGTGCATAATATACATATTATGTACATTCTGGAACAAGTAATACGTGGGTATATGACCGGCAGCAATAGTCAAAAGTGCAAGAATTCGCTCTCTTTGATATCATTTTACTAGAAAAAAGAATAACAACGATAACCCCTTATTTCTACCGTATTGAATGCCAGAAAAGAGAAACGATCCACTTACATCTGCTCGTGTGGATTCAAAAAATCAAAGACTTAGCGTTGAATCGAATTAAGTGGACTATGTAATCAAACAATTCATCCATAGGCTAGCACGTATGTTTTAAAAATCTTTTAACCTCATATAATATAATAACTGAATAACTTCTTTTCTTTTATATTAGATTTCCGACGGACAACAAATGCTATTAAAATAGGTCACAGGCAATGTTGCAAAATTCTAAACACACATTCTAAACATTGAAGAAATTAGTAAGCGCCTTTATTGCAGGCATTATCAATCTTATCACATTATGCTAATAGAACAGTATAAAACGTACTACGTTATTGCAACTGCCAGTACGTTGTTGAGACTAACTCTTCCCTTTCTCAGCCGTATAGTTAATTAAGTTGTTGTGCGACTAACTTTTCCCTTTCTCAGCTATATAGTTAATTAAGTTCTTCCTAGCCCCAAAGTGTAACAGCTGTTAGACCAGCAGGGCAGGAATGCATAAAAATTTTACAGTTGAACATAATCCCCGGAAGTTTACAGTAAATTCTAGTTAACAGAGCTTTTAAGGATATCAAAATTTGGTTGTCTCTTTACCTTGATTTGAGGAAATATCTCCGGAGGCTTCTGTATTAGCAAAGCAGCAGTCTGTTTCGGACGCAATATCCCATGGGCCAGTGACAGATTTTATTCATATCAATATACTAACACCATCGCAAAAAGTTGAGAAAAAATCCTACCAAGCATGTTTCATGAGCCCAAAACAAAGCGACCGTTTCCCAGTTTATGACCTAACCCAAGGTATTAAAATGTTCCGTGGCATTCGTCTGTGGACAAAGCATGAAAGGATTGAGGTAAATCATTAATATGAAAAAATTACTACAAGTAAATCCATGCTTCTTCATGTTTTGACAATATTCATGGACCCACTAAATCCATGAAAATTTGTGAAAGACGGACATTATGTTTACAAAGGAGCACTTGGGACAAACATTGATAGCTATTGTTCATCAACAGTGGGTTTTAAATGAATTTAAAATTTGGTAAGTTTGAATATCTTGTATTAAATTTTGTACTTTTCTTTTCGATATTATTTTTTGTATTTTCTTGTTTATTTTCACGTGTTGGTGGCTTGTTATGACATTTGTTAAGGCCAGGATCCACTAATATCACTGAAATATGCTGTCAGAAAATAATATATGATGTTCGGTTGACAAGATATACACATTTTTTAATAATTAATTTTACTTCGTTACTTCTTGGTATGGACAAAAAGATATGATAATATCTTTTTGTCCATACCAATAATATATAATAATAATCTCTTATAATAATACGGAGAGTGTGTCTGTTTGTGTGTCTGTAACAGGCAAAGTGTATATCTTCATTTTCCTTTGATGTCGCCGAAAAAAATCTTTGATGTTGCCGTAAAATATATGTCTTCTTTGTCGTGAAAAGCCGCGAGTTTTTTGTGGTTTGTTAAATGAAGTTCTAGCACAAAGTAACGGAAATTGTGTTTACAAAAAAAGATGGCTGTCCTTTTTAAGCATTTGTCTTCTCTTGCCTTCAAAATAAATCTACAAAAACATTTGAAAAAGGGTATGGTATGTAAATGAAGTATAGCAAGGTTTTAAAGGTTTGTTTATGTTTTTTTTTAATTTGGATTATATTATTGATGCGAGACATGTTTGTTAGCTAGCATGATAAAGCCAACCACACCAACAACCTAATAGCTAGCTATAGCTTGGACTTTATAAATATGTAGCCATGTTCTTTATACCTAGCTAAGTCTCCAGTTTATGTTCAACTGACCAGCTATTAGCTGCTGTAGCTAGCTTATGTTAGCTTCAGTTTTATGTTGCTTTTTACATGTAAGCTAGCTACCGTAGTGTTATCTTAGTGGTCTTTGCTAAGAATGTGACTGTAACTTTATTTCACTTGACATTTTAAGCTTAAATTAACAAGCCACAACAACTTTTAAAACAGTATTAAATAATATTTAAGAAGAGTTTAAGGACTGTTTTTAAGCAAACAATGTATTTTTCACATTTTGTGTATGCAAATAATGTATTTTTCACATTTTGTGTAACTAAACTTATATACATCGGTTACATGCTTAATTAATTTTTGTAGAATTTTACTTTACACCTTGCAAGCCATTCCAGTTTTTATATTAAAATGAGAAATTCAACTGACATTATATATACAAAATGTAAAATTCCCACAAAATCCATCAAACGTTATTAACCCTGAAAATTTTAAACATTTTCCTGATTCTCTTTTTGACTTTCGAAGTTCTTTTCCTGCAAAGATTTCTAAAAATAAAGTACAGAAATACTTATTTTTAAAATGTAAATTTAATTTCTTCCAATTTATGGTTTTGACATATTCATGTAAGAGTTTGTGGGCAAAGACATAAATCAGCATGCTAAAAGAACTGACGTTTGTTGACGTAGAATTACTAAACACAACTGTTTTTTACATTTAGTGTAAACTTTTGTGAATATGGCCATATTCAATATATACATCAAAAGAGTTAGCTACTTTGTTGATTTTGGTTTTATACTTAAGCTATTGTTTTCTTCTTTTTGACGTTTTGGATTCACTTATTGTTGCAGAAGGCATATACAATATGCATATAAAAAAATTGGAATTTTGCAAATTTCTGTTTTACCACTCAATTTTCACATTTTATATAAATTCTTTGGGACAGGATGGTATGAAATAGACCAAAATACCTGATCTTAGTTGTTTTTAATTTACAGGCTGTGCCTTGTGAAACTTTAAGGTGAACATTTTGTGTAAGACAATGGCATGACATATACTGATAGAACTGATTTTTGTTGTTTTAGATGTTATAACTGAAACTTTTTTTTATATATTTATGTTATTTTGTGAGGAAGGACCATACACAGAAGAAGAATTAGATTTTACACATTGCAAGCTGTGTTTTCTATATTTTGTATAAATTCTTACCGGCGAGGACTCTGTACAACATAACGAAATGACTGATCCTTCTCTATTTAAATTTGATGTGCTCCAAATCGCAGTTTTTTTAAAAAAAATTGGGGAAATTTACCTGGGTTTTTGACATTTGTGGTTAAAATTTCTCAGCAGAGAATAGTATGGTTGCCGTTTATATTGTTTGTGTTGCAAACTGCTGTTTTTTAAATTCTGTGTAAACTTTTGTGGAAAAAGAGCACATGCAAAACACTAAAAGAACAAATTTTTGTACAATTAGACTGTGAGCTGTTGTGTAAGTTGATTTTTTTTATATTTTGTGTTATAAACTTTTTTTAAACTTTAAACTAACTGTAAGTAATGTCAGTTTTGCTGGAAGAAAAGTCCACGGTTTCACGTTTTTGTTTTTATTAAGAACTTCACAAAATATTGCGGGAATAAATATTTGGTGATGATAAAAAATTACTGAATGTTCAGACTGTGTAACTGTTGTGAGGGAGGACCGTATGCAAGTATATATACTAAAAAAATAATTTGATATTCTACACTTTCCAAGTTGTATTTTTGTATGCACTGAAATGACTGCTTTTTCCGAGTTGAATTTGATGGGTTTCATATCCTTTTTGTGGAAGATTTTATGGGTGAAGACAATATATAGAACATGCCAATTGAACTGATTTTTGTTCATATTTTGATTTGCTCCTCAGAAACCTTTGTGTTCTACATTTATTGTAAACTTTTCAATGTTTTCAAAATAATAAATTTACTCCTTGCTAATTGCTTTTTCGACATTTCAGTTTAAAATGTTTGGTAAAGTCAGTATGGATCATTAGACAAAAAAATTTTTTTGTGCATATTTTTGCGCGAGAGGATCCGTTACTTTGTGCTAGAACTTCATTTAACAAACCACAAAAAACTCGCGGCTTTTCACGACAAAGAAGACATATATTTTACGGCAACATCAAAGATTTTTTTCGGCGACATCAAAGGAAAATGAAGATATACACTTTGCCTGTTACAGACACACAAACAGACACACTCTCCGTATTATTATAAGAGATGTACGTTTCAACGTTAACGTAAACGTCTTAAATTTATTTTATCAAATGTCCATTTTTTTTGAGAAGTAAAATAAAAAAAACAATAAAATAAAATAAAAATGAAGGAAGACGTCTTATATATAGATAAAGATGTCTTTCTAAAGATGCATTCAAAAGGTTGCATTAAAGATACATTTTAGTCGCTTCTACGCTTCTAAAAGACGTCTTTAAAAAGACGTGTTTTCGGAAAGATGTCTAAAAGAGATCTTTTGAAATGCCTCTTTGGAAAGACCTCTTTTAGACACTTGAAAGGATGCATTATAGACGGACAAATCAGCGCTAAAAAAGACGTCTTTTAGAAATTCAGAAGATGTCTAAAAAGAGGCATCCTCGTCCCCAGGGTTTGTTGCCTATATCAAAGCCGCTAGCGCCGCCCGCCTCGATGTCAAAAAAGGAAAAAACCCTGGGAACGAGGTTGCTAAAAAAGGTCTTTTAGAGCTCTTTGTGCCGGCTGGGTTTGCGATGTCACAGAAAAAGGAACCCGGGAACGAGTTTCGGGCGGGGTGGACGCGGTTTTTCTGCATATACATTTTGCGCAGATCTTATGGCAATCTTTTACGCTGCTTGTCAAGAAATCTGCGACACAGGTAATAATCTTTTGTCATTTTCTCATTAATTAGTATTGATTCTTCATTTTGCTTGCATTGCATTGCAAAAAAATTTCGGGTTTTTCCCTTCGTTCTAACCGCCAGTACTCCCCCGTGGCAGTTAAAATAAAATATTGACCTTTGAGGACCGTCGAGGAAACAAGTGGTGCTAAATCCTGGTGTCTGCTTACTTAATTACTCAATAAGAGTTAAAACTACTTAATTATGTTTGCATCAAGAATTAACCAAATAGCTTTGGCACAAATAAACCATCATTATCAAAAGATATTTGCAAGTCTCTCTCCTGCAACTTATGAAAGAAAGATTTATACTTCTAAAAGGTAAGTAAGTTTTATTTTATGGTCTAGCTAGTATAATATAATATCTTTTTGTCCATACCAAGAAGTACCATATTCTTGGAGCCATTTTTTTGCCGATTTAATTGTTATCGGCTAAACGTGCTAATTAGGGCATCTTCCTTGTCGCTCCAAGCCAAGAATAGAATTTACTAGTTGAATAATGCATTTTTCAGGAGTATAACCAACATGTAAATAAAAAAATACGCCTCCCTCTATCGTCAGTGTGCAAAAATAAAAATATTCCAGCATTAAAATTACCGAAAGATTAAAAAGTTTATCTGCGAAAATCACTGCTTGCTTTATTATTCTGAAAAAATAGAGAGCGCCATCATACTGTTTTGTGGTATTCAAATTTTTAGAACAGTGTACTGAATCAATGGTGATATTAAAATAACTCGCAGTATTAATATTACTACAGGTAAAAATATTCTTACAATTTTGTTTACCCGTTGCATATATTGCATAAATCTAAAAAACTCTGACAACAATACTGCAACTGCATAGAAACATGCCACAGAGGAATAATTAGGAGATATTGACATTTAGTTTTTTTTAGAGGTCATGAGTTCATCAACCTTACGGTTCCAAAACGGGCACCTCCACCAAGGCACATACCACTACCACCACAAGGCCACCATCACAACCAACAGCGCCTAAACACCAATCATTGCTACTACAACCACTGTCGCTTTCACCACCACCCCACTGCAGCGGCTAATAACACCTTTATTAGTTCCACCACTACAACAACAACCAGTTCCACCACCATAAGCAAGGCCACCACCACAAACGCCACCCCCACAGCCAATACCGCCAGTACTGCAATTATTGCAACGACCACCACTGCTGCTTCCAACACCACCTCCACCATCACTACCCCTGCAATCGCCTTTTCTAACAGCACCACTTTCTTCATTTACTTCCTTATCATTTCGTGTTGTCATTCGCCGTTTCTTACGCACTCTCATTGGACCCTGTCCACCTCCATATAACCATACCATTATTATCCCTCCAAATTATTGATTTTTTCTTATCGGGCCCCGAGAAATAATGCTTGGTCGTTTGGTAAAGAGTTAAGGGACCTAGGTGAATGGGTCAATTGACTTGAGGCAATAAATTTGTTTTTAAATTATTAGAACAAAAAATGGAGGTTTATATTTTTCTTTCGTTTTACTTTGAGTGTTATGGGAAGGTTTTGTTTTGTAGTACAGATGCGGCATTTCCGATGTTCGCAAGATAATCGGAAATGGAGTTTCGTTTCGACTCTACGAGGGAGGGTGTATTGGGAGAATACGTAGTAGGTTAAGGGCGGGGCATAAAAGAAGACTGAAGAATGCGGTCATTCTGGATTTGACTCAGATGTTCATCAGTGCGGTAAATTTTACCTCGTGTAAAAAATTGACTATCTTTTTACCAATAATCTATTTTATTTTTATGTAATTATTGTCCGGCATGGTGCACGAGACACGGTAAACAAAAAAGAAACACGACGAAAATAGCTGCAAGGACAGCATTCCGTTTTTGCCTGAGGAAAACGGTTGTTTTTTTTAGCCCAGACATTATATAGACATTATATATATTGAAAATAATTAAGAAAAACCAATATCTCCGATAATTGCAATTTTGTATTACATGACTGTAATAATAGAAAAGAAGCTTTGATTTGTTTAAGAGGTTGATAGCATGAATTTGATGCACATATGCTACGTAGGTTTATGCACGCAGATTTCGGATTTGTCTAGTTAAATCAATATTGTGAGTTGCTTATGACTTCAATTCTGCTGTCTGGTTCAAACCGTCTGCTGGTGTATTTAATTACATCAGAGGTTCATGATATGGCAGAGATCATGAATTGCATATGGAGTGTATCTAATTGTTCATAACGGATGGAAACACATATACATAGGAAAGCTTTCTTTGTTGTATTATGATATTTCATTATATCGTTTTTATCTAGAGTAGGTTTCCATTAACAGTAAGTATTTAAAAATTTGTTAAAGTGTATGTTATGATAATTAGATGTACTGTGTGGTATAAGAACCTTTATTTACTGAAATGTACAACTTGAAATTAAAGCAGTTTTGCTTGTAATTTCACTCGACTTGTATGCAGGCAATTCAAATTATATCTAGTAATATTATGAGCAATAATCTCGTCATGCCTTACCGCCTGATAACATGACATGAATAACATTTTAAAATTTATCATAATACATTAGACAAAAATTGAAGAAATTGATACGCTTTCTAATGAGTTGTATTGTTCATTTAGTGCATTTTTTGTTGAAAAAATATTTTTTTTACCGGTTTGATCAAAATTAATAATTTCATAGGTCACTAAACCTCACAAACGACAAATACTTAAAGCGATGTGCAACATCAGAAATTCTTAGGAAAACATGAACGCCTTGGGCATCAATGGGCGTTTGAGGCAAGGGGCGCAAAGTATTTGTACTATTTACAACGTGAGAAACTCAAATAAAGAACTTCAGTGAAGAAAACACTAATTTATAAAGAAACTCGAAAAATATATAATAAAATGGCCGTGTCAGCTATTAAGAGTTTCAGGGTCATTGGGTAATCGCTTGGGTATTATGAACGAAAGTATACCATGTAGGGCATTTTGTCCAGCCCCATCCGCATGACAGGGTTAGCCACTATCATCTGTATTCTTGTATGCTCTTATGCTTCCAAATTTGCAAGGCTCCTTTATGCTGTTGTATTAAAAAGAGTGAATTACACCTCCCTTATGCTGTTGTATTACAAAGAGTAAATAACACAAAAAAAAGATTAATTACATCTCCTATGTTTTTGTTGTTCTTTAAATAAATGATTTCAATCCCCTTTGTTGTTGTTTTTCTGAGTGAATTTCCATCCCTATTTTTTATTATTGTTCAGAATGAATTCCATCTCCTCTGCTTTTTACAAATGAATTTATCTTCTCAGTTGTTTTTGGCGCGAGTGAATTCCAACTGCTCGTTTGTTGACCAATTAATTCCGCTGTTAAAAATGACGGCTTTCGTTGTGTTTAGTATAAAAAAAATCAAAATATACACGGAAAAATATATCAAAAATATGTTAATTATTTTTCTTCTTATTTATGTTATTTGTTGGATAATAATTTGGGTAGAGTAGAGTGACGTGTGGTGAAATAGGTTTAGATAGGTAGATGAACATATTACAGTTTCAAATAAAAAGTAGGAATAGTAATCAATTACGCTCTAAAACGTTTTAATAGTCAGTTTAACGTTCTAAATAACAAAATTTATGAACTATACATTGAAGTATAGTTTATATTAGAAGTGTAGTTTGATACGACATGTGAATTGTCATCTTAAGACTTTAAGCAACTGCTTGTCACAATGCTAATTAAATTTCGCGTTGGCACTACGCTTTCATAAATATATGTCATAGCAGAAAAACTTTATTGGTTTTAAGGTAAGTGTTAAAATCCAACAATGCCGAACGAGATAAAATCTGTGAGAAAATATTATTAAAATTGATGAGAATTTAACCGTTGGATTTCCTCGAAAACGTCTGAAAACATGTTTCAATTCTATTTATCATTGAGGCCAGACGGTCCAAAGCGATGTCCTATTTGCACCTCCTAAAGAATTGTTAATTCATTATTTTGTAGAAGTAGTTTTTCTTTAATTCTTGCTTACTACATCACAGGTTTGTGAATTGCAGTCTGCGCGTCAAGCGTTGTTTATTTCATGTTCGCTGCACTTTGTATTGCAAAAAGACGCTCTTATCAGATTGTCGATTATTCCAGTTCACGGATGCTGTTCTCGAAACTTAAGCATATCTATGAAATACATTTCCTAATATGTTATAAATTACTAGTTGTATGTCACGTGGACAAATTCGCATATAACTTATAACATATAATAACGAGTTAGTTAATGCTCAAACAAGATTTACCAATTTTGTAAAGTCTTTTAAAAAATCAGTTTGTTAACTTCAGTCGAAAGAACGAATGGACGTAGATACCTCGTTAATTTTACGAAATAAGTTTGAAGAGCATGGTAGAAAAACACGAAGTGCTCTCCTAATAAAGAATTATTATAGTGATATTTAGTTGGTTTAAGACAACATCTTCGTTTCAAAAAAATAAACACATTCACTGTTTTTGTCCCAGACAGACACGTATTTTTATCTTGTGTAGAACAATTTCGTTACTTGCCGATGTATATTACAAAGCGTGACCAAACCACTTCCCAACGGTAAAATGGTGTATTGTCATATGACAGATATGTTGTAAGCGAAGCAATAACGACTTGAATCTGAATTATTTCGCACAATTATCATTCGGCAAGCAGGACTTGAAATCGCTTTGCTTTTGATAAACGTGTGTGCATCAAACAACACAGAACACTTCCATCAAATCAGGTTATAGTCGTAACGTAAAGACTCTGAAAGAGTTTAACAAATTGATCGCTGTTTAATACGCCATTAAATTGATGTTGAATTTAAAAACACCGTCGTAATGTAACGCTTGCACGAATTTCCGCACTGGTTGACATCTAGTTCCTTTAATCGTAACATCTTATACTTGCAGATACACGTATTGACACTATGATCGGATCTTTGATGTCACGATATTCCATTTGCTTTATATTTTTATCTAAATATAATACAAAATAAATAAAGTTCATAGATTAAGAATTGCACAAATATTATACAGAAAAAAACATTTTTATTCGACAATCACCATAAGAAACATTTTCACATTTTACAAACAAACAGTAATTTCTTCTCACCTTAAAAACTCTTTAAAAAAGTGAAGCATCCATGAACGGAAAACCAATCTCTCTAATACGTGCGCTGAAAACAGAAACAAGACGCGCGGACTGCATTTCAAAAACTTCCTTCGTATATGTTGTATACCAGTTTTCTTTTGTAGAACAAAACTACAACTCGGTTACACAAGATAAAGGCCTGGACCCGGTACTATAGGTTTTCTAGTAACTGAAGAACTTAATTTATCAGCCATTTCTTATTGTTTAAATATCTGTGCCTAATATTTTTCAAAAATTACCCGATTCCATTGTTGAAACGCCTATCAAGAAATGTATAGGATCACACTTTTTAAACAAGCGGTTGCAGAGAAAGTTCAAGAGTATCTTTAATAACGGAACATATTTGTCTTTTTAAAACGGATGTATTAACCCGGTTAACCCAGTTCTAAAATACTAATTTAAGTCGTTGTGATTTCCATTCGTTCCATGCTATTTAGTCTAAAATGTAAAAGTGCAATGCAATGATTTTACTTTTTAGCAATAGACGTCAATTTATAAAAACAATTATGTGTTTGCCTAAATTTTTATACCCTACTAGATTGGGGTCAACCCAAGCTGGAAAATTCTTTTCAACGTGAAAATTACCTTTAGAATCACAAACCAACAACAACTTGCACCCGTCTCTTAGTAGAAATTAAAAATATATCATTTATTTCGTGTAGATTAACCAATCGAAATGCGAGAAGAACTCAACCATAAGATAAGTACATGATATTATACGTAGCTAAATTTTATCTGTATAAATATATTTTTTAAATAAGTCGTTTCGAACAATTGGACGCCATAGAATCTGATAGACCCGACGTTATCTATTATTTCCTTAACGGAATGACAAAAACAACAACAAGTGTGAGTGATTATGGTCTTAAGTAACGTTCGATATCATGTTATAGCAATGGAAATGCTTTTTATAGAATTGCCCAGTACGTCAGTTTGTATAAAGTCAAGTCACGTTGTGGGAAAACAAAACATTGTCCATGTCCTCTCGCAAGTCACTACAGGAATATTGTCTGGAATCAATGATTAAATTACGAAAGTAAGTTCGTGGTCATTTTTCATGCAGGCCAAACAAATGTGAATTTGATATTTTACTGATTCGAGCTCCAGAAACAGGCGACTTCACACATTCGCATGTTGATTTGGGTAAAAGATTTTCAAATGTTAACATCAATCGTTTTGACGTCAGATCAATTCCGCTGCAAAACGGATTTGCAATTATGCAATGACGGAAATATGTTGCTATCATATCTCACCAGTTACGTTACGAAAACGACAAAGAATAAGCATACATTAAGTTGCGCATCTTTCTGCGTTTTATGAAACTTTACGAAAAATGACTTGGACATGAAAAGTAAAAAAGTAAAAAAATCACATACAGCAATCCAGATCGTCGATTCCAACCTCTTCTGGGCTCCCACAATTGCTTTTTCCGCCTTTCCATAAAATGCTGGTAAACCAAACTAAAAAAGTGATACTGCGAGTTATAACAATTTCTGAAGTTTCTTTTGTCTTCTATAAATAAATCAAAACAGATACACCGTTCTTTCGATCAGGTAAATAAAAATATAGATAATAAATCAGTAAAAACGCAACTTACCATCGGCTACTACAAACTTTTTACCCAGTCATGTTATTTTTTCTCATCGTCAGAAACTCTTTTCTCTCGCTCAACATGGCTTATCTCGACAAGGCGTGGAATAAAATCGTGCTGGTTAATCAATTTCATTTCTTAAAATGTCGTGGGATATCAGTAACCGTGTTATGAATTCCCTACATGAACAAGACACGATGTCATTATTAATTCCTTACTGGGTAGTTACAACAAACGCGAAAAACCATTACACTAAAACTTACGCTTGGGAAATATGTTTTTATAATATAAAGAAATTTGAATTTCATAAGTGAGAAAAGCATGCGGCGTTAATATTGTAATACTGTCTGAAAAAGACGGTTGAGGACAATCATCATCATCAAAGTTCCAAAATTTATTTTATGTAAAAAGCCGTCGTGACACTTCGTTAAAAAGTAATGAAAAATTCTACAAACATTCCAATCGTGTTAAATATTAAATATTGCTAAATCTTGTCTATGTGCATCTCCTATACATAGCTATGATGTTCCGACGGAAAGATGAATGTCGTTCGCAAAAAACGTCTATCAAAGCATTGAAAAACTTTGATAATTGTTAATTTAAGAATAACATAAATGCTCCAATATTTACTATTTTTTCTCGAACTAATGTAATCTAATATAGGGACAAGTTGGGTCAATGTTTTTTATAAGAACGACTAAGTTTAGCAGAGGCCAGATGTGCTTATTGTTTTAATACTTTTTCAGCTTTATATATATTCTTATTTGTGTTCTTCGAAGAAAAAGAAAATATATTACAAGATTTACGGATGATAATGAAAATTTAAAGGATTTTAAAAAAAAAAAAGAATCGATAAAGAATTTCATGCTAATTTTTAACACTTTCATGGCGGAAAGTCTTTTTTCAGAGAAACCGATCTATAGTGGTAGTCACGAGATTTTAATTTATTTTCTTGAAATGCCGTGGGACATCCGAGTAACCGTATTATGAATTCCCTACATGAAAAAGATACAATGTCATTATCAATTCATTACTGGGTAGTTATAACAGAAACGAAAAGTCATTATACTATAAATGTACGCTTGGGAGGTTAATATAATGTTTGAAAAGCACGCTTGAGAATAATCCTTTTATTATCATAGCGCTTTGTCAAAAAATAATGTGAAAATTTTACTTACAGTGCAGAGAATTATTCTTGTCTTGTGTATTCTATGCGTATGATGTTCAACAAAATAATGCGACAAAAACTTATTGTACATTTCAGTTTCAATGTTATTTGTTTTCTCGCAAGAACACATTTAGATGGTCACTCTTTGTTATGGCCAAAAAAATAGTTGTTTTTACGTAACATCAGTATCGGTAGCAAAAGCATACAGGGAAAGTCAACATTGTTGTAAACCCAGTGGCCTTAACGTATGCAGCACCGTAACACTCTTTTTTCCGAGCTTGTTCGCCCATATATAAACGTGGTTGGTAAAGAAAGAAATAACAGAAAATTCAAACTCTGATAGAAGAAAAAAAATAAAAAACCCGCACCTTAGATTCTCCAATTTTGAATATTCAGTCCTTCAAAAATAAATTTTGGAATTGAGTACGGTTTTTTAAATTCGGATTTTTTAAATTCTGGATTTTCAACTTTGGATTTTATCTTTCAATTCTGAATTTTGACTTTTTTTTAATTAGGAATTTTATATGATTTTCAATAATAAACTTTCTTTCTTGTGTTCTTTAGTTCAAATTTTTGTATCGTCCTTATTTTTTCTTCATGTGTCTACAGTTTTCGCTAGACTCTGTCTAAACGTATTTTATCCAAAAACTGAGCATAGTACGGCAAACAATACTCCCCCAGTGTCAGTGTCATTGTTTTCAGAAATCCAGGTGAATTTCCCCATTAAACAAAAACACAAAATAGAAGGAGAAAATACTGAAAACAATATGTCAACACAAAAAGTCGTTGTGGAGATCATAAGTAACAGAAAGAAGGCACAATGTATTAAATTCGACTTCACTCGTTAAACACAAAATAGAAGGAGAAAATACTGAAAACAAACATCGCACATAGATGATCAGCCGCCACATTTGGGGATATTTTGAACTCAAGGAAGAAGAAGCCCACCTGGGTAAACTTATTTTACTATGGTAAAAACTATAGTAAAATATAAAGTAAACTGACATTACATTCCTAAAAGATTGTTTTTTACGTATAGCTACGCTTCTTCCCCTATAACAACTTCGACAGCAAGAAAACAAAGTAGCACTTTAATAGAACCCGAAGTCAAAAAATAAGTTTACCGCTAACAGTTGTAAAGAAAATTATATTGCTTCATTTTCATGTGAGAATGGTGTGTGCTCTAAGCAACAAAGACAATGCAAATAACATGTTTAATAATACAAATTAAGTTCTGGTACACAATCAAATCTAAAGTATGTAAGTAAGTTTCACCCGCCACAAGAAGTATAATATTTTATTTATTTATTTGTGTAGTTTCTTATTTTAACGAATATATCGTTTTGGACGCTCTCATAGCAGCTCAAAAAACAATTTCGCAAATGCAACGCCAAATTAAGGCAAAAGGTTATGAGTAACACCTCTGATGTATTGGAATTATAATGTTGTGTTGTAAGGTTCTTAGCGAAGTGAGTTGTAGTGCGCTGTGGTCATGTCTGTTATCTTCGTAGTTTTAACAAGGATTACCTCCAGTGATAGCAGTACTTTTACTTTTGCTTTTTTGACTGAGAAAACATATAAAGGCAAGAATGCTTGGTTTGATCCACAGAATACGTACCGTGGTGGCTTTGTTAAAAAAAACACAACGTATTACAGAAACTGCTTTTATAATGCAGAAAGAAGATCTTTGTTTTTACTTTTGTTGTTATATGTACAAGTTTTCTTAATGTTTTAAAATTTGGCTTTTCTGAGCCTAAGAATAAAATCAGTTTGCTCATGTATACCTTTCTTCATATCGGACTCGAGAAGGAATTACAGACTTCTCGTAAAACAGTTTCTCAAGTATTAAAAGGCGCATTTCTATAATCTCCACCCAAACTGATTGTATCTGAGTGTATTTTCTTATAAAAACGTCAAACAGCAGAAATCATTAAATGCGATATTCCCGATGAAACCTTTTGAGGAATCATGTGAGCACACTACACAACAATCATTGAACGCACAACAATCATTGAACGCACAACAATCATTGAACGCACAACAATCATTGAACGCAATAATGACTCCTTTCAAGGAGTCAAGCAAAGAATGAAACCCTAAAGGAGTCAAATGAGCACCTCAAAAGGGAGTCATTGCGGGTTGACTCCTTCTTGCGTCTCAATTTGACTCCTTTTTGACTCCCTAAGGGAGTCTTTGTAAAATGATTGCATTTAAGGTTTCATTTGACTCTTCTAAATTTATCAGTGTATGTAAGTGATTAAGTTCATACTCTAGCTAAGTAAATACAAAATGGCGGCGTCTGTGTGTACTTTCTAAAAGTTTCTAATTTCCGTTTCGTGTACCCACACAAAACTAATAATGGAAATTCACAAAAAATAATAAAATATGTTTGAAAATTTATCCAAAGAAATATTCTACATACCCTAAAGTTTCATTTTACCACAGATGAAAGTTTGAAAGCAATTTTTTCTGCCATAAATTTCATCATTTAATAGTGGATAAATTCCCAATTGAAATTTTTTTTGTTTTATATGGGAATTTAACAATTTATATTTGGGTAGGCTTAGGACCGGCGCCCATAAATCCCGCTAACGGATTTCAAGACGTTTTGGTCTTCTAAAGAAATATTTCTTATTAGACATTGATAAGGATAAGGATGATATTTATCCAAAGAATATTTGCAGTCCAAGTTAAAAAATATGGAAAAACATAATGCAACTTCTCAGCACATTTTATGATGTCAGCATAGCAGTAATTTTAATTTTTGCACTCAATTTAAAACATTAAAAAGAGGTGGGAGGCCAAAAAATGAGAGGAAGTACCGGAAGATACTCTAAACAAAAATTATAATGGACAAAAGAATGATCGTTAAAATTATTACATAAAATACCAGCAGACATTATTAATTTGCATTTGTGTACTTGTCGAGTTTGTGAGGACTTGATTCGTCAACCCTGCCTGCCATCGCACACTTTGTTTTAAATGTATGTTGCTGCGGTTTGAGGGACTTCTGCTGACTGAAACCAAATGTTCTGTTTGCTCTAAAGAAGAGAAATCAACAGCTAAAGCAAACATGCTACTCGCACATTTAAGACAAGCAGTATCTTCAAACTATTTTTAACGTGGTTTTATGAAAGCGGAAACACCCTTTGTTGTGGAAGAAGAAGCCATCTATTCTAATTCCGAAAAAGCAGACTGGTTTAGAGGACGTTCGTAAGACTGCCACACAAAGAGCTGGCAGCACGGATCTCGGGAAGCATCAAAAGCCTTTAATCACTGTCCATGGCTGCGCAGAAAATATTCTTCTATTGGAGACACTCATACAGAACGCATCTAAGAAACATCAACACCTTAACATGGTTGGTACTGATATCCGTACACTCTATAAGGCGCGCAATGTGAAGACACAAAGTGGATACGAGTACATTGTCGAGGCACACTCCTGTGGCCCGAACATTGTCCCGAATATCAACATCCTACGTGGTGTAAAACAAGGGGACCCATTATCTCTAATTTTGTTCAACCTTGTACTTGACGGACTACAGCCTTGCGTTCGCTGATAACCTATTCTCTTATCCGAAACGAAACCTGGAATGGCTTTAAAGCAAACGATCGCTTCAACGGTAAGGTATGAAAATCAACATCAAGAAATGCTTCTCGGTGCGGCTAACAACATTCAAACGAGATAAAGTTCCAGTGGTTATACGTGAACCATCTTTTAAGATCAACGATAACTTCATCTTGGCAACGGATTACGACACCTCGTTCCGATATCTCGGCGGTGATTTCACGGAAAGATAAATCCACACGGGAAGATAAAACCAAATATAAGTAACTTCGAACTACTGCTGCAACGACTAAACCGCTTTTGAAATCCTACCAGAAACTGGAACAAACCTGATCTCTTGATTCCAACACCAGATAGTGCTCGTTAGACTGACCAAAGGTCTACTGCAGACAATTGATAGTAAAATCAGGCTGTGGATAAAGGGCATTGTGAATCTACCCATAAACATCCCAAGAGCTTTATTTCATGTGAAGATCAAGGTCGGAGGTCTAAGGTTCATAACCTGTGAAAGCACCATTCCCAGGATCCTCCTAAAACGTCTAAAGAGTATGGAGACATCACCTGAGCCAGCAATAATCAAACTCCTTAAAGAGGCTAGTAACCAGCATCTGCGTCGAAAATTAACAATGCTTCTCTGAGAACTGACGGCAAAACTCGCTACACGGAACGGGCCAGATTTTAGCGCTATAATTGATGAATCGATCGATGGTAGACTTGCTGAATTCCGTAACAATCCAGATGGAAAACTATTGATGAGCGGCAGGACATCAGTAATCTCCGGCAAACATACTTCCATCAATAATGGAGAATTGTAACCGGGGACGTGACGTAAACAGGAAATTTAGACACTATGATAGCGTTAACATTGTTACAGCAGGAATGCGATGTCGGTACGTGGTAGAATCAAAGTAGGATCGCTATATTAACGTTACGAGAAGTAAGGAAAAACTTAAGGCATTTAAAAAAAGTGTAATTTTTGCCTGTGTTTTCTATTAGATAGACTGATAGATTTGTATGTGAACAACAGTATCTGAAGGCAACAAAGCTTTGCGTCTGAATTGAATTTGTTTGGAAGGGGATTTTTTAATAAGAGATGTAACGAGCTTGAGGTTTAGGGTACTGTGTTATTGAGATTGAAATCAGGTTTTTTTTATCAGGTATCAAAACTCAAGTTTTGTTTAAACTTTGGACTAAGAATTAAGAAGAGCAATTTTCGACAACATTAGCACATGAAGTGTATAAATAAACGTGAAAATAATTGAAATTAGTTTATGCGGTAAAGTGTAATTAGTTGCATCATTGTCGTACTTGAAAACATCTGCTGATAAAAATACAGATTAAAAATAGAGTTGATGATGTCAATTAAATCCTTAACTCCGTCAAGGTGATTTTTGTATACACAAGGATTTTTGAAATTGGTTCAGAGCAATGCTCCTGCGTTTAAGAACGATGGCAACAAGAAGAAAATAAGTAAAAAAAACTATGAATTGTTGTAGAGTACGCGTATTGGGGAAGTTGGCTGCTTGCCTGTACAGTTTGAGCACCCATTACACTGTGATTAGATTTGCTTATATAATATATATATGGATAAAACAAATATGCTTCAGTGTATTCCTGAATACACTGAAGTTGTATAAGAATCCAACCACGGAGAATCTGGAGGGACTGTGCCTAGCATAAACAACAAACGCAACACTGGTCAGAGTTCATTATGATTTCTATAAAAGAAATTAAACCAGACTGCCTATCACACCAAAATCAAGAAATAATTTTGGGTTAATCTATCTTCCTGGTAGGGAAAAAAAAGGATGAAGTAAAGAATGCGTAAAACGTTATAACCAAAATAAATAAAGAGAGCGATTTTTTTAAAAATAAATATGCTTCTTGAATCCAGGTTAAAAACAACAAAAAATGATAAAATAACAGGAGGAAACAATACTATCCACAATTATAACTTATTATTAACTAGTGATATACGTTTAGGCTGAACAAGTTAGAAAAGAACAAAAATAACTGAGACCAAATTTTATGGCTCTTTTATCTCAAAACACAAAATATTTTGAGGAAATTGTGTATCTTTTCTTAGCCACGTGTTCCGCTTGAAATGGTTTTTATTTTGTTTTTATATTTTAGGCATTTTTATTTTGCAGTATTAAAATCAAGTTTAACAAAATTGCAACAATTTGTTCTATCTTTATTTTCGCCTTAAATTTGTTGGGTTTTTAAGGAAAGAGAGAAAATCAGGAAAATTTAAGCGTTGTCATGTTCTTGTTTTATTCTGGTTTTTAGCCATTCTCGTATGCTTGGAATTTTAATTATTTTAGGAAGGTGGGTCACGAAAAGAAAAGACGACGAATATGAATATGATGGAGAATATTTTCAATTTTTTATCTGAGGCAGGAATATCTCAGTAATATCACTGTTAGCAAAATTATGGATTCGAGAAAATTTTTTTGCAGAAAAATTAGAAAAAAAAGATTAGGACCCGACACTGATCTGCGATATTTCTATCATGGCTGTGGTTTCAAATCATTTGGCATTATTCTGGATGATGTGGTAATGAACTTGATGAGTGAGATTTTTTTATGTGTAGGATTAAAATCATGGAACTTCATGTAATGCGAAATACTATAATACTAAACGATATTTATGAAATTTGTTTACATCATACGCTCCAACATTTAAGAACAATCCGAACAAAAAGAAAATCCTGCTGTCGGGTAAGTTCTGTTCATAATGACGTTTTATGTTAATGATGCAGTTTGTTTCATCCCTACACAATAATATAACGGAATTTGCGGATATGCGCCAAAAGTCAAAATCAAAATATTTGCGACCATTCGCTCGATATTTGGATAGCGTTGCGGATGCGTTGAAAACGGTTGACAGCACATTCGAATATCCAAAGGTCGATATTTGCGACGCAATTCAGAAGTTGGGTGATTTTTTTACCACGAAAAATGCGTATGTCGTAGAATACGCAGACTATTAGTGAAGCTGGGTGCTTGCTTTTAAAGTCTAAGCACCCATTTTACTGTGACAAGACTTGCTTTTACCCATCCTTAAAGGGTAAATACAAATATGTTACAATAAAAATATTTGACGCATTGCTAGAAAAGCGTAGACA
Source organism: Hydractinia echinata (assembly GCA_030067915.1). NCBI lineage: Eukaryota > Metazoa > Cnidaria > Hydrozoa > Anthoathecata > Hydractiniidae > Hydractinia > Hydractinia echinata. Next base: position 13,268 of record JASGCC010000454.1, on the reverse strand, counting down.
CGAGTCCCAGGAAGAGGATTTTACTATTGAAAAATCAGAAAAAAAATTAAAAAAGTAAGTAGCTGTTTTCAAGAGTTTTTACTTATGAAAAAAACTTTGTAGTTATGATTACCATAGTATTGTCTGTATAATGAGCATGGGATATGTGCTTTGTATTTTTGATTATCATAATGTTTTCATAATGACCATGGAATATGTGATGCGCCACTAATATTTCCAAGATACATTAATAAAATGCTATTAAATCTTATTACGTTGCGTGCGACGCCTATTGTAACACATGTTGACAACAGCTACACCTTACTCTCAGTGAGTCGTCCAATGTAACAAGTTTTCCTGCAGTAACAGCTGACGCACCGCGTGTCACCATATGTGCCACAATATTATATGGTTTTCCGTCGCATACACAGTCACAAGCTTACCTGAAGTTACAGCTCGCGCACCGTGCGTTGACACCAGTTACAAGGTAACCTTCTGTGTCCATGTAGTTGTACGTGATTTCGTAATCAAGCAAGGGGCGGGTCTGGCGAGTTCCGGTCGCGATGGTTCACACCAGAGAGGAGTATACAGCAGTCTCGGTATTCGATATATTAAATACTCTCACGTCATTGTTTCCCATGAAAGATATTAACAATGCGGGAATATGTTCCGCTGCCCAACCAATTTCACAATGATGAACAGAACTTTAAAAAAAAATCCAATATTTTGGATAAAGCATGTTTGATTATAAATCTCCCATTGATGCAAACATCATGTGAAAGCATTTTTCTATTTGGTTTCCTATCTATGATATTTAATGCCATTTTATTTAAAATAATGTAGACCTGATTATCAGCCCTTGGTCCAATTTTTTTTATTAGTGCTTGTAACGTGATGTCAATGTAATCAGAAAGTTGTTCCCGTAAATACAAATTCTAGAATTCTACTTTAAGGAGCTACAAAACGAGTCGGAGCTAATTGCGAGGAAAATTTTATGTGTAATGAGGACAAAAACAACATCTTAAATTATCATAAATACTGGAAACCTGAATATAACTGTAAACAACAGAAAAGTACCTTAGAGAAATTTGATATCCATAATTTATTTTATATAGGCACTTACCTGTGTTGCAACTTTTAAAATACTTCAAATGTGTACTCTAAACGGGAGATAGACCGAGCGATCGGTCAAACTCAATTCCCTTGTGGTACGCTCGGATGTCGTTCAAAAAGGTTTGGAGAAGATTTAGCAGAGAACAGAAAAAGAAAAGCACCGCTATTTGTATGTATAACAAGAAGATACATTTTCAAAGATATATTATTTTTTAGCCTAATTGACTTGGCTTGCATTGTTCCAGCGTCATTCAGTTAGGTTGAGTGGCTATGGCATCTAAAACTTGCTATAACACTTTAAAACAATGAATATGACAACAAAAAGCTTGTTCCAGTTCAAGTAGCTAATTTCACAGGATTATATCGTCGCTATTAGCAGTTAACATCTTTAGCACCGAGACAGATAATGTATTACTAGGGCAGTGTTATTCATCACTGGTGCGACCGCCCAACGCGTGAGAGACTTTAATTTGGATTTTTGAGAACTTAAACCTCCAGCGGAAATGACGTTGTCACCTCACTAAAATTTTGTATAATTTGAATAATATGAAGTACGCGCTCAGCAAGTCGAGTTACATTTCGCTGAAGAGTACGCGCAAATGGATATACAACTGTTCACAAGAAAAAGAAAAGGAAAATGGCATGGCGTAAAAATCATTATCTCCTGAATTTTTATCATCTCCGTTCTTCATAACCACGACTTTGATGCAAATTCGTAAAAATCTCCACAATCAAGGGCCACTCATGAATTTGATATTTCAACAGGACAGTTTAGCTGCGGCAACTGCAGGCGCAGATTGTTTTTCAGTTCCGAAAATCTCACCCGCAGGGGCTCCGTAGTGACAGCCCTCAGGCGGTCGATAACAAAGTTTATTGTTACCCTGCAATACCTAAAATGATCTGCATTATTCATCAGTTAGGCGCTTATAACCACGTGTTATTTTTATCGTTAAATGGAACTTCATTTTTAGCCTGATTGACTTGTTAATAATTTGCTCTATGTCAAACGTTTTTCATTGAAACGGCAATTTAGATTTCTTTCAAATATTACAAATTATGTGCGTCAGAATTAGTCCGAGAAGAAAAGCGGAAAATAAATTGCAAATTAACGACGACCAAATCCACGTCTTTTTTAGACTTTTTTATCTGGAGCATTTATTCCTTTTTTTTCTTGATTACTATTCGTCGTTTTCCAGTATATGTCAATCCTTAGTTGATCTCAGGGAGGCCTCCTTGCTGAAGCACCTACAATCAAATCACTAAAGCCACGGACATCTGTTTGCTGTGTGGGGAATCCGGACACTGGCGAAGAGACTGCCCTACATCCAAAGAGAAATCTTACCACAGCTTAAAGATAAGTATAAATCTGTTAATATTTCTACTTCTAGTACCAAGCATGGTAAAGGGAAATTAAGAGCTAGCTTGAAATATTGGAAAGAAATTGACGCTAGTTCAACTAATTTAGAAATTTTCAAAATCGGATATAAACTTACATTCATTTCTACGCCTTAAAATTCTTATTTTGAAAGTAATACATTTGCTCTCGTAGAAAAGGATTTTGTTTTTAAAAGCATTAAAGAATTGTTAGAAAGTGGACGGATTGTTCTCTAAAAATTATTAATTCTTTGTCCGTTAGTACAAACGCATCTGGTTAAGGATTACATTAAATTTGACGATTGGACATCTTTAAATTTTTTTACATCAAAGGACAGTCATGCATAAAGTTTTACTTAAAACAAGGTTACCATCATATCGAAAATTTTGAAGAACACCAAACCTATTTAAGTTTTTCGTGGGTTATAGATGAAATAAAAAAGTATTTTGTATTCGCAGTCTTACGTTTTGGATTAAGTACTGTCCCATTCGTATGCGCAAAAGTGGTTCGCCCATTGGTGTCTTATTGGCACGAAAATCGAATTAAAATTAGTGTTTATTTAGATGATAAAGCAGGAATTGAAGATAATATAAACATAGCGCAAAAAATCACGCAACGTTGTTAAAGATTCTTTAGAAAAAACAGGATTTGTGGAAAATTGCGAGAAATCAGTTTGGGTATATTACTAAATAACTTTATTTATTTATTTGCTTATATTTTAAGTAATAGTCAGTCTAGGAAAGTTAATTTCTAGAACATAACAACAAGAAGCTGTCTTCTCGCCTGCATTTAAAATATCACCAATGAAACAATTTGTGAATTAAGCTATGAGAATTCTTTTTTTTTCTAAAAAAGGGAACTCTCATTCCTTTATGTGTGGAATCGATACTGATATTAGAAAAATGAAAGATTGGCTGTTCCGCCCCTGCCGAAAAGGAAAAAAAAGAAGAAAGGCATTGAAAAGCCGATTTTTGGTGTCAACACCCATTTTAAAGTTATATCTGAATATTAACAAAAACGCTTACAGCGCTAGAATATATACAAAAGTTAATAAAGCATGACGCATAAGTAATGTCAATAAGTATGGTCTATCAAATAATGGATACATGGATGTTGTGTTTCTATTTCATGGAGGTATAGGCGTATCACACATAATGAGTAAGTTGTCAACACCCATTTTCAAGTTATATCTGAATATTAACAAAAGTTAATAAAGCATGACGCTTAAGTAATGTCAATAAGTATGGTCTATCAAATAATGGATGCATAGATGTTATGTTTCCATTTCACGGAGGTATAGGCGTCTCACACATAATGAGTAAGTTGTCAACACCCATTTTCAAGTTATATCTGAATATTAACAAAAGTTAATAAAGCATAACGCATAAGTAATGTCAATAAGTATGGTCTATCAAATAATGGATGCATAGATGTTATGTTTCCATTTCACGGAGGTATAGGCGTATCACACATAATGAGTAAGTTGTCAACACCCATTTTCAAGTTATATCTGAATATTAACAAAAGTTAATAAAGCATGACGCATAAGTAATGTCAATAAGTATGGTCTATCAAATAATGGATGCATAGATGTTATGTTTCCATTTCACGGAGGTATAGGCGTATCACACATAATGAGTAAGTTGTCAACACTCATTTTCAAGTTATATCTGAATATTAACAAAAGTTAATAAAGCATAACGCATAAGTAATGTCAATAAGTATGGGTCTATCAATAATGGATGCATAGATGTTATGTTTCCATTTCACGGAGGTATAGGCGTATCACACATAATGAGTAAGTTGTCAACACTCATTTTCAAGTTATATCTGAATATTAACAAAAGTTAATAAAGCATAACGCATAAGTAATGTCAATAAGTATGGTCTATCAAATAATGGATGCATAGATGTTATGTTTCCATTTCACGGAGGTATAGGCGTATCACACATAATGAGTAAGTTGTCAACACCCATTTTCAAGTTATATCTGAATATAAACAAAAGTTAATAAAGCATAACGCATAATTAATGTCAATAATTATGGTCTATCAAATAATGGATGCATAGATGTTGTTATGTTTCCATTTCACGGAGGTATAGGCGTATCACACATAATGAGTAAGTTGTCAACACTCATTTTCAAGTTATATCTGAATATTAACAAAAGTTAATAAAGCATGACGCATAATTAATGTCAATAAGTATGGTCTATCAAATAATGGATGCATAGATGTTATGTTTCCATTTCACGGAGGTATAGGCGTATCACACATAATGAGTAAGTTGTCAACACCCATTTTCAAGTTATATCTGAATATTAACAAAAGTTAATAAAAGCATGACGCATAAGTATTGTCAATAAGTATGGTCTATCAAATAATGGATGCATAGATGTTATGTTTCCATTTCACGGAGGTATAGGCGTATCACACATAATGAGTAAGTTGTCAACACCCATTTTCAAGTTATATCTGAATATTAACAAAAGTTAATAAAGCATGACGCATAAGTAATGTCAATAAGTATGGTCTATCAAATAATGGATGCATAGATGTTATGTTTCCATTTCACGGAGGTATAGGCGTATCACACATAATGAGTAAGTTGTCAACACCCATTTTCAAGTTATATCTGAATATTAACAAAAGTTAATAAAGCATGACGCATAAGTAATGTCAATAAGTATGGTCTATCAAATAATGGATGCATAGATGTTATGTTTCCATTTCACGGAGGTATAGGCGTATCACACATAATGAGTAAGTTGTCAACACCCATTTTCAAGTTATATCTGAATATAAACAAAAGTTAATAAAGCATAACGCATAATTAATGTCAATAATTATGGTCTATCAAATAATGGATGCATAGATGTTGTTATGTTTCCATTTCACGGAGGTATAGGCGTATCACACATAATGAGTAAGTTGTCAACACTCATTTTCAAGTTATATCTGAATATTAACAAAAGTTAATAAAGCATGACGCATAATTAATGTCAATAAGTATGGTCTATCAAATAATGGATGCATAGATGTTATGTTTCCATTTCACGGAGGTATAGGCGTATCACACATAATGAGTAAGTTGTCAACACCCATTTTCAAGTTATATCTGAATATTAACAAAAGTTAATAAAGCATGACGCATAAGTAATGTCAATAAGTATGGTCTATCAAATAATGGATGCATAGATGTTATGTTTCCATTTCACGGAGGTATAGGCGTATCACACATAATGAGTAAGTTGTCAACACCCATTTTCAAGTTATATCTGAATATTAACAAAAGTTAATAAAGCATGACGCATAAGTAATGTCAATAAGTATGGTCTATCAAATAATGGATGCATAGATGTTATGTTTCCATTTCACGGAGGTATAGGCGTATCACACATAATGAGTAAGTTGTCAACACCCATTTTCAAGTTGTATCTGAATATTAACAAAAGTTAATAAAGCATGACGCATAAGTAATGTCAATAAGTATGGTCTATCAAATAATGGATGTATAGATGTTATGTTTCCATTTCACGGAGGTATAGGCGTATCACACATAATGAGTAAGTTGTCAACACCCATTTTCAAGTTATATCTGAATATTAACAAAAGTTAATAAAGCATAACGCATAATTAATGTCAATAATTATGGTCTATCAAATAATGGATGCATAGATGTTATGTTTCCATTTCACGGAGGTATAGGCGTATCACACATAATGAGTAAGTTGTCAACACCCATTTTCAAGTTATATCTGAATATTAACAAAAGTTAATAAAGCATAACGCATAATTAATGTCAATAATTATGGTCTATCAAATAATGGATGCATAGATGTTATGTTTCCATTTCACGGAGGTATAGGCGTATCACACATAATGAGTAAGTTGTCAACACCCATTTTTTTAAGTTATATCTGAATATCAACAAAAGTTAATAAAGCATGACGCATAATTAATGTCAATAAGTATGGTCTATCAAATAATGGATGCATAGATGTTATGTTTCCATTTCACGGAGGTATAGGCGTATCATACATAATGAGTAAGTTGTCAACACCCATTTTCAAGTTATATCTGAATATAAACAAAAGTTAATAAAGCATGACGCATAAGTAATGTCAATAAGTATGGGTCTATCAAAATAATGGGATGCATAGATGTTATGTTTCCATTTCACGGAGGTATAGGCGTAATCACACATAATGAGTAAGTTGTCAACACTCATTTTCAAGTTATATCTGAATATTAACAAAAGTTAATAAAGCATAAACGCATAATTAATGTCAATAAGTATGGTCTATCAATAATGGATGCATAGATGTTATGTTTCCATTTCACGGAGGTATAGGCGTATCACACATAATGAGTAAGTTGTCAACACCCATTTTCAAGTTATATCTGAATATTAACAAAGTTAATAAAGCATAACGCATAATTAATGTCAATAATTATGGTTTATCAATTAATAGATGCATAGATGTTATGTTTCCATTTCACGGAGGTATAGGCGTATCACACATAATGAGTAAGTTGTCAACACTCATTTTCAAGTTATATCTGAATATTAACAAAAGTTAATAAAGCATAACGCATAATTAATGTCAATAATTATGGTCTATCAAATAATAGAGGCATAGATGTTATGTTTCTATTTCACGGAGGCGTATCACACCATAATGAGTAAGCTCTCTTTTAATTTTCTTCATATTTCAACAGTTTTACTCTGGCATTTTAGACAGGCAGATGAAAGTTCAAGATAAGAAAATATTTTATCTCACGAAAGCAAAATCAACTAAAAACGATCCCGAGAAAGTAATTTTAAACTTTTCTAGACGAATATTCAGACTTTAAAAATTTTATTTTAGTGAAAGGATTAAATTTGGCTTTACCACCTAAAAACTTAGTTCTTGTACTTATTTGAGTTGCTTTATGGTGAGGTCAAAGGTCTCGGTATAGCAGCACTATTTCTAGTAAATTATTTCAGACTGGAATTAAAAATATTTGAACAAATTGTCTCCGGACTCTAGCATTGTTATCCAAAATCGGACAAGAGGAATTCTGTAGTTGTCATTGATAGGATCGTGTACATCAAAGTTTCTGAAAGATCAAACAAAGTTTTAGCGTTCCAGCTCTACACAATAGATGTAACGGGTAGACCTATAATTTCTTGCCGAAAAAAATAAAATAAAAATAGTAACGGGGATAAGGACGACAAAACGACCATAACCGATAACGCAGTGCGTCATCGTTTGGTGTGCCACTATCTATGCCATTCTATGCCTGCAAGAAGAAACAACAAGTGAACAACATGGATTTATTATCGAGTGCGAAAGGCCAGAAAGTCCAACGCGATGTCCCGTTTGCACCTTTCATTCTGTGAAAATAACCTTAAGATATTCATTACTTTGTAGATTCGAAGCAATATTTGACGGTTAACGGAGATAAGGTTTGTATTGCTATTGATGTGTGGATGTGTATCAGGTGACGACAAACCCGTGTTTACAGTGGTTACATTTTTAAACATTAATCAACTAACAAAGTAGAAAAATAAAATTTAAATTTGTAACTATTTTTTTATGTTTGCTACATTACATGGTTGTGATTGCAGTCCGCGCATCAAGCAATTTTATTTAATGTTCGCTGCATTCTTAACTGAAAAAAGACACACGAAGCAACTCTTATATTTTCGATTATTCCAGTTCATGGATACTATTCTCAAAATTTAAGCATATCTATAAAATGTAATTCCTAATATCTTACATATAAATTACAAGTTGTATGTCACGTGGACAAATTCGCTTATATGTTATAAATAGTTAGTTAATGCTTAAAAAAGATTCACTTATTATGGTAGAACAACACGGAGTACTATTATCCAATCCAATAAATGATTTTAGAGTAAAATTTAAGTTGGTTTGAGACAAAACGCACAGCCTTTTTCTTCAAAATATTTTTTATTTTATGAAAAATAAACGCATTTATTTTTTTCTACCAGAAAGACACATAGAACCATTTCGTTACTTGCTCATGTTATTACAAGGTGTGACCAAACCATTTGTCAACGATAAAATGTTTCATTGTCATCAGAAAAAACTAAGAATTGATTATCTAACACCAACACACTATTCAAATATCGTTCATCACAGATACGTTGTAAAGCGAAGCAATAGTGACTTGAGCAACTTTGAATTCTTTACAAAATTATCATTCGGCAAAACGAGACTTGAAATCGTTTTGATTTTGATCATTAACGGGATGCAGCAACAACATAGACCTACATCGAGTTAACTGATTGTAGTATGATCGGACAACATCAAACTTTAAAAACTGCGTTGTAATGTAACGCTCGCACGAATTTCCGGACTGGTTGAGATCTATTTCCTTGTACCCATAAGTCTTGATATCTTTAAAAATGGTAATTGTAACATTTTATACTTGTAGATACAGGAATTGACACTATGATCGAACTTTCATGTCATGGATATTCAATTTGCTTTATATTTTTTATCTAAATGTAATGCGAAATAAATAAATTTAAGTTTACAGATTTAGAATTGCACAAATGTGATATTCGTTCAATCATCATAGGAGTTAAGAAACAACACATTTTCACATTTTACATACAGTAATTTCTTCTCACCTTAAAAATTCGGTAATTAGATAAAGCATCCATGAACCAAGAACCTATCTGTCTAATTTCGAGAAAATCTGTGTGTTTAAACCGAACACAAGATGCGCGGACTGCATTTCAAAAACTTTCTTCGTAATTTTGTATACCAGTTTTTGTTTTATGACACAGTATACACGTAAACGTTTGGAAATAAAACAAAATGAATTAAAAAAGGGTAAATTAAAACGTAAAAAAAAGGCCTTGGTGTTTATTTCGCTTTTATTCAAATAATTTGGCGAAATTTGTTTGTTCGATGCAAAAAGTATAGGATCACTTTTGACGAACGGTTACAAATATAGTGGGGTATAAAGGTATTTTGCTGACGTTATCAAGCTGTCTGTTCCGAAACGAAACGGATTAGACCTAATTTGGACCCTAGTTACTAACGCAGGAGATGACGTCAGTTATTTCTATTGTTTCCAAGTTATTTGGCCTCAAACTTAAGCGAACTTGCGATCTCTTTTGGAATTTCCGCCTGATAACTTTTAGTATTAATATAAGAGATTTGGCGGTGAGTTAGCTTCAACAGAGCTAATATATATTTTAGCATTTAAAATATAGATTCTCAATTGTACTTAAAAGGAAATATACTCGTCTAAATTTTCAGAACAAAGGTTACATGGTAATTAACTCTATCGAGTCCGGGCAAACTCCTGCTATTTTTTAAAAAACTTTTCTGTATGTGCTTATGGTTATGACACTTACTCATAGCTGAACTTTTTAAGTTCCATACCTCTGGCTATTACTCCAAGCTAAACCATAAAGATCTATGAATTATCTTTATGCGGGAAATATGGACAACTTTTTGGTTGATGATCTTTTTAATTAGAACCAACAACTTTACTAAATCAGTGATTATTTGCAAAATTTGGACACGTGAATGTATCAGCCAATCAGAATTGCATTATGGAATTGGAAAATTGCAACTCTTACTAGAAATTAAATATATCATATATTCCTTGTAGATTAACCAATAAAAATGCGAGAAAAACTCAATCATATGAAAAACCAAATGATATTGTTACGTAGCTGAAGTTTTATCTGCATAAATATTCTTTAACACAGAAATACCATTAAACAGTTGATGGAAGAAGGCAATTCAGAAGAAATGCCTTTACATTTCATGTCTTTCAAAACGTGTGTATTGAAAATGTTATTAGTAAAAAGGCTTTTTTATAAAATTGCCCAGTACGTTAGTTAGTATAAAACCTTGCGATAAGAAATTGTTATGTCCAAGTTGCTGGGGGAATTTTGTTTTTAATCGAATTGGCATGGAAAACATTCATATCCTTGCAAATATTAAAGTAAGTTTGTGGATATTGTGAATGTAGTTAATCTATAAATATGCGCAATTATGCAATGACGGAAACATATTGTTGTTCATATGTCACCAGTAACGATTCGAAAACGAAAAGCATATTTTCGTAAAGGATAAGCATACATAAAGTTGCGTATCATTCTGCGTTTACGAAACCTTATTAGTTTGTGTTACAGTTTTTTACGTAACAAGCTTCGAAAAGTTCACTCGGTGACAAAATGGGTTCCATAAAGAAGCAGTGGAAGACACATCATATGAAAAGTAAATATAGTGTACGTAGCTGAAATTTTATCTGTATAAATATTTTTTTAATAAAAAATATATTTTAGTCGTTTTAAGCAGTGGATGGAAGAAGCAATTCAGGACAATTACCTTCACATTCCATATCAGCAAGCCTTTTAAAAAGTTTGGTAAACTGCTGTCACCTGTCGTTATCTATTACAATCTCTGCAACGGAATGAAAAATGACAATTGTAAGTGAAACTATCTTAAGTAATGTTTTATATGTTATAGCAATCGAAATTCTGCGACAACGTTTAAATGTCAGTGAGTCTGAGTTTGTAGTCTGTGAATTTGATGTTTTACCGATTTAATTTCTTTATCTATGTAACATTTTTATTTAATTCATTTACAGTATCATGCCGCTGGAAAACGGATGTGCAATTATGCAATGACGGAAATATGTTGCTTTCATACTTCACCTGTTAGGTTACGAACATGAAGAGCATATTTTCTAATTATCTTCCATTAAGTTGCGTATCATTCTGCGTTTTACCAAACCTTTTAAAACAAACATTGGAGATCAAGGCATTACTTTGTTTGTATGTAAAAAAAAATTTAGGAAGACACAGAAACGTCATTGAACGGAAATATATCACGACGTCAAATTAGCACCAATTAGCTGAAAATTAAAATCCAACTCGCTGTTTTGAAATAAGTTCTGCTCGTTTGAGTTCTGGCATTTCTTTCACTTTTTAGAGCATTTCTCTGCACAACAATAACATGTTTTCGGTAAATAAATTCAGAAAGACTAATAAATGTTTTTAAGTAAATAAGTAATGTTACTTATATTACTTTTACTTTTAGATTGCATATTTCGATTTAAAGAGTAAAAGAGTATAGAAAAAGTCACCCGGGTCCGATGTCAAAACGAAGTTTTCGTGTGTGGTGCCACAATGGTGGTAAGGATAGAGACAATTTTAAGTGAACCAAAAAATATATTAAAAGACCATCTGAAACAAAAAATTTCAGACCGAAAACCGTTCCAAGATATATCTTTCCCAAATGTACAAATATACAGTTCATCCAACATGTGGAAAACTTGAATTTCAAAAATTTAAGATAAAAGTAAGCATTGTCTCTTTACTTGCGCCTTTCCATATAAAAAAAACACATGTTCATATTTACCCCGCTTATGTGTCCAGAAGTGGATAATATGCTATTAAAAATTATGACTTGTGCCACGGTCCATATGAACACAGGTTCGTTTGTGTCTGCAGTGAAAAAGCGATAGTACGTAGGTTCTAATCATTAATTGGTTGGTATGACGTGTACTGCTATGCGATAACTCTTAAAAGGTTGAAAGGAGTGAAAATTAATAAATACTATCACTCCGCTCAAGTGTCAGAAAGTGCAATAATACACTATATATAATGCAACATACAGGTACGTCACGCTACCACTGACGTAGGTACGTCACGTTACCAAAGGCTTTTCGCCTTACAAACTGGAAAATTACGCTGTATAGTAAGAGGGAACCGTCTGTGTGGGTGAAGGTGAAATGATACCTCTGTAGCAACATGCTAAGGTTGCGTGAGGCAATGACCTTTCGGATACCTATCATGTGTATGGTATGGTGAAATGACAGTTCATGGCCAGTACGTACATATTCCACGCCGGGAAAAGTTTACGGCCCCACTTTGGAGCAGACAGGGTATACCATGTTAAAATGACAGTTCATTGCAAGCACGCATAGTAAGAGAGACCCGTCAGAGCATGTCATGGTGAAAACTGATGCATTGGGAACGCGGAAACATAGCGCGTCAGAAAAATATTTACGGCAAAACTGGAAAAATATAGTAAGTGGAGGCGTCGGGTGTGTCATTGTGAGGTTTTCTCATGGTGAGGTTATACTTTCGTGGGACCTCCGCCCAACCGCCCTCCGCCCAGGCGAAGTAATTTTTTTTAAATTAACAGTGGTGTAGCGTACTATTTAACCCTTGTATCACACGGGGAGTTGTTGCCTCCTCTTGATGTCAGGAACTGGAAAATTGCGCGTTATAGTAAAAAAACAGCCGTCAGTGTGTGTCATGTGAAGTCATAATTTAGTGGGAGCACAGCAGCCTCCAGGATCGGAAAAACGTTTCTGCTCCACTCTGTTGTCGAAAAGAGGAAAATTGCGCTACATAGTTAGTCAGAACCTTCAGTTTACGTCATGTGGAAGTCACACTTTAGCGGCCGCAAACCAGCCAGATTTAGTACAAATGAGCCTAGAATTGAAATCCAACTGGTTATTTTAAAATAAGTAAAGGTACTTGCAACGTTTTCATTGTACCTGCTAACAAAAATGTTTTCATAAAAGAGCATAAAGGACACATGTGTCCGTTTTAAGATAAATTCGACTTCGTGTGTGAAACTTCTGAAACATCAGGACCCCACTAGAAATTAGAATAAGCGAAATTACAAAGTGATTTTTTCTTTTTCAGGGCTCTATGGAATTATAATGCCCAGCTGGCAATAATCAAAGGAAGTCTATGTAACCTGCAAAGAGGCGCAATACTTAAATCTGTCCCAAAATCTGGGTGCTGA